>LR778276.1:45654759-45682456 GCA_902810595.1 Coregonus sp. 'balchen'
AAAACAAGTTAACATGCATGTTCAGGGTGATGGAAAGAGGAAAGTGTGGAGAAAAAACAGAAATGCCCATGATCCAAAGCATACCACCTCATCCGTGAAACATGGTGGAGGGGGTGTTATGGCTTGGGCCTGTATGGCTGCCAGTGGAACAGGCTCACTTGTCTTCATCGATGATGTGACTGCAGACAGAAGTAGAACAATGAATTCTGAAGTCTACAGAAATGTTTTATCTGCTCAGATAAAACCAAATGCCTCCAAACTCATTGGACGGCACTTCATCATGCAACAAGACAATGACCCTAAACATACTGCTAGAGCAACGAAGGGGATTTTGATGGCCAAAAAGTGGAAAATCCTTGACTGGCCGAGTCAATCACCGGATCTGAATCCAATTGAACATGCATTTTACATGCTGAAGAGGAGACTGAAGGCAATACGTCCCCGAAAACAAGCAGGAACTGAAGATGGCAGCAGGACAGGCCCGGTAGAGCATCACCAGGGAAGATACCCAGCGTCTGGTGATGTCGATGCATCGCAGACTTCAAGCAGTCATTGCATGCAAAGGATATGCAACCAAATATTAACAATAATTACTTTATTCTACATTATGTTAAACTGTCCAATGTTTTTTGATTCCCGAAAATTACAAAAGCTTCTATAATTTCTAAACGGTTCATCCGATATGTATGAAAATACCCTCAAATTAAAGCTGACAGTCTGCACTTCACCCTCATTGTAATTGTATCCTTTCAAACTCAGTGCTAGAGTACAGAACCAAAATAACAAACAAATGGTCACTGTCCAATGAATTATGGTGCTCACTGTATCTTTAGTTCTGTCCTACAGCGGGGTAGATCTGTGACAGGTTGCACTGTGGCTGGGCATCTATTCTTAAAGCGTTTGGTTGACAGGGATCCTGGTGGAGAAGGAATCTGCACCTCTGAATTTGAGATTACAGAGGCATGGAAATGTAACTTCAGATTATGCATGTTTGACAGGTTCAAGTGAAATGTAGTTTCAGATTATGCATGTTTGACAGGTTCAAGTGAAATGTAATTTCAGATTATGCATGTTTGACAGGTTCAAGTGAAATGTAATTTCAGATTATGCATGTTTGACAGGTTCAAGTGAAATATAGTTTCAGATTATGCATGTTTGACAGGTTCAAGTGAAATGAGAACAGTGTTATAATATAATGACACATGGCCCACATTTTTCTTCATGAAAAAAAAGCATGCCTGTTAACATGCCTATCTCCAGACCCCAGTATTTACATGAACACAGAACAACATCCTCTAGATCTGTGTGGCTAATTAGCCTAACCTTTCCTGACCCTCTCATCCTCTTCCTGGTGACCACTGCTGCTCAGCCAGTCTGTAATCATAGTTTTTGTCCTGCTGTTCCAACTTCTTGATTATCTATTAATTCCAGAGCAGAGGGAGACTTCAGGTAAGTGTGTGTTATTTCATCAGAAGAGCTCTGGCTGTGAACATGTAGAATAATAATAATAATAATATGCCATTTAGCAGACGCTTTTATCCAAAGCGACTTACAGTCATGCGTGCATACATTTTTTTGTGTATGGGTGGTCCCGGGGATCGAACCCACTACCTTGGAGTTACAAGCGCCGTGCTCTACCAGCTGAGCTACAGAGGACCACAATTGAGTAACCACTAACCGAGTTGTAGGGGGGTGACCGGTAACTGAGTTGTAGGGGGGTGACCGGTAACTGAGTTGTAGGGGGGCGACCGGTAACTGAGTTGTAGGGGGGGGCGACCGGTAACTTAGTTGTAGGGGGGTGTGACCGGTAACTGAGTTGTAGGGGGGGTGACCGGTAACTGAGTTGTAGGGGGGCGACCGGTAACTGAGTTGTAGGGGGGTGACCGGTAACTGAGTTGTAGGGGGGGCGACCGGTAACTGAGTTGTAGGGGGGCGACCGGTAACTGAGTTGTAGGGGTGCGACCGGTAACTGAGTTGTAGGGGGGGGGGGCGACCGGTAACTGAGTTGTAGGGGGGGCGACCGGTAACTGAGTTGCAGCAAGATAAATCACAGGCAGCAAATGGCTTCTTCTCCTCAGCAGTTCAGACAGCTGTAATATGTCTGTGTAGCACCAGTAGCAGCAGTACTGTACTCGCGCTACTCCCAAGGAGTGGATGTTGAGTTAAATAGCTCAACTCTTATTGGCATTAAAGTCCTCCAAGGAACAGGCAGATGTCTTTTGGCGGGTTTTAATGCAGAAAAGTGGGAAACTGCAAATACATAAACGTACCAATCAATGCACAGCAGTTCAATACACATAAAGTTCACTTTGTAAGCTAAACTTGACTAAGCTAATGAAAATCAACTCAATGCTAATACCGCTAATGGCTATGCTAGGTGTCCATTGCGATTATTTTGAATGAGGGCCATGCTACAATTGCTAGCGATTTCCAAACAAATACAAAAGTTGTCTTTTGGCAGGTTTAACGCAGAAAAGTGTGGCACTATTAATACATAAATATACCAATCAATGCACAGCAGTTCGATAAAGTTAACTTTGTAAGCTAAGCAAGACTAAGCTAATGAAAATAAACACAATGCTAATACCGCTAATGGCTATTCTAGGTGTCATTGCAATTATTTTGAATGAGGGCCATGCTACAATTGCTAGCGATTTCCAAACACAAAAACAAAAGTTGTAAGAAGTGACATATTTCTCAAAATAATGATACATATGTAAAGATATAATGTTAAACATTATGTTTACATACTGATAATGCCACCATAAGGGCCAAAAACTAAGGGATGGATAGATGGCAACTAGCCTGAAAACTGCAAGGGATTGCGCACAACTGACCAAGTTCCTGTCGCATTCTTCTCCTACGGTAAAAACAGGAAGTGCAATTACAACAGTAATTGCAACAATCACCACTAGGTGGGGACAAAACTGAAACAAATCTATTAAAGGTTCCAATACACTCCCCGCCATATTTACTGTCGTGGATAATTATCACTATACTTGTTAAAAAATCAAAAGTTCTTCCAGAGTTTTTGTAGAATGAAGATAGACTTTTATTACACAAAGTAACGAAAAGCCGAGATGGTCTGCAGAACACCTGTTTTCCCTGACTCGGAGCTCTCCTTTTATACAGACACAATGCATAGTCATGCGTACACAACCTACACAGTTACTCCATTATATGTACATGATTAACATCCTTCGGTGTCACATGTTGTTTACTCACGAGGGCTACGTGCGCTTCTCTAAATGGGGCCTCTGTCACTTATCTCATTATATTGGTGGCGTGACTCAAATAATTATATACAGTGGGGAGAACAAGTATTTGATACACTGCCGATTTTGCAGGTTTTCCTACTTACAAAGCATGTAGAGGTCTGTCATTTGTATCATAGGTACACTTCAACTGTGAGAGACGGAATCTAAAACAAAAATCCAGAAAATCACATTGTATGATTTTTAAGTAATTAATTTGCATTTTATTGCATGACATAAGTATTTGATCACCTACCAACCAGTAAGAATTCCGGCTCTCACAGACCTGTTAGTTTTTCTTTAAGAAGCCCTCCTGTTCTCCACTCATTACCTGTATTAACTGCACCTCTTTGAACTCGTTACCTGTATAAAAGACACCTGTCCACACACTCAATCAAACAGACTCCAACCTCTCCACAATGGCCAAGACCAGAGAGCTGTGTAAGGACATCAGGGATAAAATTGTAGACCTGCACAAGGCTGGGATGGGCTACAGGACAATAGGCAAGCAGCTTGGTGAGAAGGCAACAACTGTTGGCGCAATTATTAGAAAATGGAAGAAGTTCAAGATGACGGTCAATCACCCTCGGTCTGGGGCTCCATGCAAGATCTCACCTCGTGGGGCATCAATGATCATGAGGAATGTGAGGGATCAGCCCAGAACTACACGGCAGGACCTGGTCAATGACCTGAAGAGAGCTGGGACCACAGTCTCAAAGAAAACCATTAGTAACACACTATGCCGTCATGGATAAAAATCCTGCAGCGCACGCAAGGTCCCCATGCTCAAGCCAGCGCATGTCCAGGCCCGTCTGAAGTTTGCCAATGACCATCTGGATGATCCAGAGGAGGAATGGGAGAAGGTCATGTGGTCTGATGAGACAAAAATAGAGCTTTTTGGTCTAAACTCCACTCGCCGTGTTTGGAGGAAGAAGAAGGATGAGTACAACCCCAAGAACACCATCCCAACCGTGAAGCATGGAGGTGGAAACATAATTCTTTGGGGATGCTTTTCTGCAAAGGGGACAGGACGACTGCACCGTATTGAGGGGAGGATGGATGGGGCCATGTATCGTGAGATCTTGGCCAACAACCTCCTTCCCTCAGTAAGAGCATTGAAGATGGGTCGTGGCTGGGTCTTCCAGCATGACAACGACCCGAAACACACAGCCAGGGCAACTAAGGAGTGGCTCCGTAAGAAGCATCTCAAGGTCCTGGAGTGGCCTAGCCAGTCTCCAGAACTGAACCCAATAGAAAAGTCTCCCGAGTGGCGCAGTGGTCTAAGGCACTGCATCGCAGTGCTAGCTGTGCCACTAGAGATCCTGGTTCGAATCCAGGCTCTGTCACAGCCGGCCGCGACCGGGAGACTCATGGGCAGCGCACAATTGGCCTAGCGTTGTCCAGGGTAGGGGAGGGAATGGCCGGCAGGGATGTAGCTCAGTTGATAGAGCATGGTGTTTGCAACGCCAGGGTTGTGGGTTCAATTCCCACGGGGGACCAGTATGAAAAAATATATATATATATGTATTCACTAACTGTAAGTCGCTCTGGATAAGAGCGTCTGCTAAATGACTAAAATGTAAATGTAAATGTAAAAAATCTTTGGAGGGAGCTGAAAGTCCGTATTGCCCAGCGACAGCCCCGAAACCTGAAGGATCTGGAGAAGGTCTGTATGGAGGAGTGGGCCAAAATCCCTGCTGCAGTGTGTGCAAACCTGGTCAAGACCTACAGGAAACGTATTATCTCTGTAATTGCAAACAAAGGTTTCTGTACCAAATATTAAGTTCTGCTTTTCTGATGTATCAAATACTTATGTAATGCAATAAAATGCAAATTAATTACTTAAAAATCATACAATGTGATTTTCTGTATTTTTGTTTTAGATTCAGTCTCTCACAGTTTAAGTGTACCTATGATAAAAAGTACAGACCTCTACACGCTTTGTAAGTAGGAAAACCTGCAAAATCTTCAGTGTTTCAAATACTTGTTCTCCCCACTGTACATACGTACGTTAAAGAACGATCACACTCTGTATTGACTTTATTCACTATCCAGGCATGCATCTGGAGTACAAAGTATCGATCATGTTCATTCTGTTTTACCCTTATCATTTCATAACACATTATAAAACATATCAATGAATACTTAAACATGGTTTAAACATGTCACGTCCATAACCCCATTCTCAACCATATACATTTAAGCCTGTCCCAACAGCCATCCTCACTGGACCTTGAGTCACTATGGTTTTTCCTTGTGACTATGTGCATGTGACCATGTGTGTCAGGTCATAAGCACAAACAAGTGACAACACTAGTTCCATTGTTACTCCCGTCTCCACACAGCTACAACGAGAAGTTCTATCTCCATCACATGTCATTGCCATACCCAGACCAGCTGCAGGGAGCTAGAGGGAACCATCCATTATCAGAAGCACAGCCTTTGCACTAAAGAAATGTCTCTGCTCTGTTTTTACCCCTTAATTGGTTCTTAATCCATAAGCATTTAAGGCATATAGGCGTTTCATTCTACAACATGCACAATTCATATAATTGGTTTGTTATATGTTGTCCTATAGGTGCTTCACTCTACAACATGCACAGTTCATATAGTTTTTTTTTTTATTTATTTTTTTTTTTTTTTTTAGTTGAGCTCAGTGAGGTCTCGTCGGTTGAATTAGATTTTCTTTTTTTGAGAACTCTGTTTATTAAGTTTTACACACACACAGACAAGACAAAGCAATATAAATAATATACTAAACTAGACAAAAATACAAATAATACATATAAAAAAAAATATAAAGAATAAAAAATAAAAAAAAATTCTTTAAAGATACCATACTTTGGACAAGTTAAACACACCAGGCAGAAGGCTACAAAAGGTTAAAGGGCAATCTATAGTATAGGGACAGAGCAAATACCTCACCATTGTTCCTGTAAACAGTTAAGGGATGGGGTGGAGAAATGCAACCACTCACAGACAGTCAAGGCCACAGACCAATGATCCACTGGACCAAAAATAAAAAGTTACAATGCTTTAAAATAAAAAATTAATATTGATAATTTTATGTAGGCGTGAACAGAATTAAAAAAATAAAAATATCTGGGAAAAACAAGCTCACACCTTAGTCTCTGCCCGGGCGAGATGAACAGGGCATCCGCAGGTCACAATCAATAAGCACATCAGCCTTAATGCCCCCCACCCCCACCCCAGAAAAAAAACACAGAGAAATGCTCATCCAACCCCTAAGTCACAGGGGGGTCAAATACAGACTTATTTTGGTTTTAATAGGAATGCTATCAGAGGATGGACTGTTTAAAGTAAGACCGGAATGGAGCCCAAGCCTCATTAAACAGTTTGGGGTTCCCACGTGAATTGAATTTAATTTTTTCTAGTTTCAGAGAGCACAACACATCTCTCACCCAATATTTATAAGATGGGGGAGCTGCCATCTTCCAGTTCTGTAGTATTAGCCGTCTAGCTAAAAGAGTTGTATAAGCAACAGTGTCCGACTGGATTCTTGACAGGGGGGTGCTTATGGGCAGTACCCCAAAAAGGGCTGTAAGGGGAGAGGGATCTATAACAGTGTTATATATATCAGAGAAACATTTAAATATTAATTCCCAGAAACCTGACAGTTTATGACAGCCCCAGAACATATGCAACAGTGTGGCCGGTTCAATTTTACATCTGACACAGGTAGGATCAAAATCAGAGAATATTCTTCCAAGTCTGGCCCCAGACCAGTGGATACGGTGAACCACCTTGAATTGAATGAGGTTGTGTCTAGTGCTAAAAGAGGACGAATGCACCCTGCGCAGCACAGATTCCCAGGTGTCTTCCCCAAGTTCCTCCCCCAAATCCTTTTCCCATCGAGTCTTTAAAGGCACCAAAGAAGGGTTCTGTAAGTCATGAATGATTGCATATACATCTGAAATTGCGCCCCTAGGAAGCTTGTTCAGCTCCAGGATGCTCTCTATAGCTGTATTCACAGGCCTATGGGGAAATTCAGGTGTGTTAGCTCTGACAAAGTTCCTAGTCTGGAGATAGCGGAAAAAGTGGGATTGGGGGAGGTTGAACCTTTCCTGTAGCTGAGCAAAAGAGGCAAATGTATCATCAAAGAATAATTGGGCTAGTGAGGAGAGGCCTAGTGAGTGCCAGATGTCAAAAGCCCCATCATTCAAAGATGGAGGAAATAAAATGTTCTGATTGATTGGGCCTGATAGAGAAAAGCCTCGGAGGCCAAAGGCTGAGCAGAACTGATTCCAAATTTTAAGAGACTGCTTTACAATTGGGTTGACACACCTTTTGCCTAGGGACACTGGGAGAGACGAGCACAACACAGAAGAAAGTGCAGCAGGTTTACACGATTCAGACTCCATCTGTACCCAGATTGGTCTAGGGCCAGTAGGATCAGTCTGCAGCCAGTACAGAAGGGCTCTGAAATTTGCAGCCCAATAGTATGTCTGAAAATTTGGTAGAGCTAAACCCCCCAATGACTTAGGCTTCTGTAAATGTTTTCTACCAATCCGTGGTACCTTGCCATCCCAAATAAAATGCATGAATGTTTGATCCAGTGAAATAAAAAAAGATTTTGGAATAAAAATGGGTAGACATTGAAATAAATATAGAAATTTGGGCAACACACTCATTTTAATGACATTAATCCTTCCGATAAGAGAAAGAGGTAGCGCATTCCAAAAAGCAAAAGATTGTTTCAAACTGTCTGCTAGAGCAACCAAGTTTTCCTGAAACAGATTTGAATATTTCCTTGTCACTTTGACTCCCAAGTAGGTGAATTGATCCCGGACAATCCTAAACTGAGAGCTTGTAAAAGAGCACTTTAAAGCAGCCTTGTTTACAGGAAAAAGCTCACTCTTGCCTAGATTCAGCTTGTACCCTGAGATTGATCCAAACCTTTTAAGAACAGATAAGGCACGTGGCAATGAGGTATCAGGGTTAGAGATAAACAAAAGGAGGTCATCCGCATATAGCGAGACTTTCTGCTCTGAGCCCGTCCGGATTATTCCTTGAATGGCATCATTAGAGCGTAATGCAATGGCGAGAGGTTCGATTGCCAAAGCAAACAACAAGGGGGAGAGTGGACAGCCCTGTCTGGATCCGCGGTGCAAGGGAAAATAGTCAGAGGACAAGTTGTTAGTCCGTACCGAAGCCATGGGGGAAAAATAAAGAATCTTTATCCACGCAATGAATTTGGGGCCAAAGCCAAATCTATAAAGGGTGGCTGTTAGGTAATCCCACTCAACGCGGTCAAACGCTTTTTCTGCATCAAGTGAGACCACCACCTCTGGGTCCTCCGACGCAGGGGAGTACAGTATATTCATAAGGCGCCTAATATTGAAAAAACAAATGCCTATTTCTCATAAAGCCAGTCTGGTCAGAGTGTATTACTTGATGCAGCGAGCCTTCCATACGGATGGCTAAAAGCTTGGCTAGGATTTTGTAATCACAGTTTAAAAGCGAGATTGGGCGAAAGGATCCACATTCCAGAGGGTCTTTGTTTTTCTTTAATAGTAATGAAATTGAAGCTTGATAAAGACTAGGCGGTAGCTTTGAGGTATTAAGGCACTCTGCAAATAGTCGAGACAAGAATGGGCAAAGCAGACCAGAAAACGTCCTGTAAAATTCGGTTGGAAAACCATCCGGACCCGGTGATTTACCGCTTTTCATTGCGGACACTGCTGTTGCAATCTCCTCAGGTGTAAATTCTTCTTCTAGATAGTCATGGGTGTCTGTATCAATTGAAGGCATATTCAGGCCATTAAAGAAGGAATCAATCAGCAAAGGGTCTTGAGGGGATTCAGAGGTGTATAGCGCAGAATAAAATTGTTTGAATTGATCATTGATCTCTTTATGTATAACTGTGGTGGCACCAGACGGGGTCCTTATTTGTGGGATTAAACGTGAGGCCTCAGATTTACGGATCTGATGTGCAAGGAGTTTTACTGGCCTTGTCGCCTTGTTCATACACTCTGTACCGAGCTCGCAAGAGTAGCTGTTCAGCTTGCCTGGTAGAAAGCTCATCAAATTCAGATTGGAGCAGTTGGCGCTCTTTATGCAGATCAGAGGAAGGAACCGTGGCATACTTCTCATCCAATGTGGCTATGGATTCGCTCAGGTCCCGAAGTCGCTGAGAACGAACTCTGTTTTGGTTGGCTGTATAAGAAATAATTTGGCCACGTAGGTATGCTTTGAGAGACTCCCATATGGTAGAGCAGGACATACCTGGTGTTGAATTAGTTTCTAGGAATAAGGTGATTTCAGAAGAAATGAAATTGACAAACTCCTTATCTGAGAGTAAAATGGGGTTAAGACGCCATTGATAACACATAGGAGGTCGCTGGGGAAACTCTAGTTCAAGCACTAATGGTGAATGGTCCGAAATAACAATACTCTTGTAAGTACACTGCCGAAGGTTAGGCAAAAGTTTTTTGTCCAAAAAGAAGTAATCAATCCGGGAGTATGTTTGATGAACATGAGAATAAAAGGAATACTGTCTATCTGTAGGATGTAGGAAACGCCAGGCCTCAAACATGGCATATTTCTGAAGAAAGGCTTGAATAAGTAGGGCACATTTAGATGGGCCTGTAGTTGTTCGTGAGGACTTGTCAAGAACTGGGGACATTTTGCAGTTGAAATCCCCCCCTAAAATCAATAAATGAGAATCTAAATTGGGTATAGCAGACAAAAGGAAGAAATGAAACTTGTGTCATCCCAATTGGGAGCATAAACACTAGCCAAAACAAGAGGGGTAGAAAACAGTTTACCGGTTACTATGACGTATCGTCCCTTAGGATCAGCGATAACCTCAGAAGCTACAAAGGGAGTGACTTTATCCACCAAAATGGCAGCCCCTCTTGATTTACTATGAAAGTTAGAGTGGAACACTTGACCAACCCAGTCCCTACGCATCCTAAAGTGCTCACCAGTCCTCAAGTGAGTCTCTTGTAGAAATGCAACATTTGCATTCAAACCCTTTAAGTGTGTCAACACCCTCTTACGTTTCACTGGGTTATTAACCCCTTTGGTGTTCCACGAAATGTATTTGATCGCATTGTTTCGGCCCCTCTGGGCATTCCCGTTATACAACCCCCGTCATTAGAGCATAGAATGGAAAAGCAATGAGCGCCCAGAAACCCCAGAATAACTTGTCTCAGAGTAATAATGTACAGTGGTAGATGTTGAGAAAAAGTACCGAAAAAAAAAACAAAAAAGACAGAATGACAACATTAGAACTGAACAATTCAACCCCTCCCCCCACCCCCTCCCCCCATCCCAGACAGTACCTCCCCAAACGAGGTACAAGCCTAAATAGAGCATGTTCTCTTCGCACAGTATGTCTGTGAGAGTGCGGTCTTAAACCTAAACCCACAGTCCCGCTCTTTAAAGTCGTGTTTTGTTAGTGGATCAAACAGCAAAAAGAGATAATCATTTTTTAAATAAAATAAATTAAGGTGAATCCCTTGTGCAGACAAAATTACAAAAGCACCACTTGTAGATGTATATAATTATATTCCCAGTCTTATAACAGGCATTTGAGAGAGAAAATAAAGAAAATAAATAGAATGTGTAATGGCTCTTAGCCGAAAACCTAATTTGAAGTAAGGAAATTGTAGTAAGACAATCAAAAATGATAATAATAATTATTATTATAATAGTTGTCTAGTTGAATGCTGAGACAGCTTACAACCAAGACCAAAAAACTACGTGTGCGCAACGTTTAACGCTTGCTGGGCATAAATGACGCTCTGAGCCTTAAAATTTAAGTGAAGACCCCAAAAAAACGTGTCGCCTCAGGAAGCATTTACTGTTTACTGGGTCAATGCAAACGGATGCAGTAAGCAAATAACCAAGAATATTTTGAGTCACTGAGACACTATGTAAACAAACTGAATAGGTGAGCAAGACAGCCTAGAAAACACAGGAGTATAGTAAAACCGCAATACAGTGAGATTAAAATGACTGAATGCTTGTAAGGCAAGCACACTAGATGATCAAAACATTAGATCACATCAAATAAGCCTGAATGGGTACGCCAACCCCCAAACTATACAAAATTAGCATGTTGTAGCTAAACATAGTTGTACCACAGGTGGGTTACTTACTATCCACCGTTCGCTAGCAACAGTTGCTGAGCTATGAGCAAGTTCAAGACTTCTTGATGTGACGTTGAATGTGAGAGAGAGCCTCATCCGGAGATTCAAATGTGTAGTCTTTACCATCATGAGATAGCCATAAACGGGCCGGGAATCGCAGTCCGTACTTCACACCTGGATGGTCCCGAAGTAGTCGTTTGGCCTGTCCGAAAGCTGCGCGCTGCCTGGAAACAGTGGGGGAGTAGTCCTGGTAGATGGAGAAGTTCTGTCCTTGAAAGCTCAGAGTGGTATTGCGGGCTCGTCGGAGAATCTCCATCTTCTCATGGAAAAAGTGCACTCGAAGAATTATGTCACGGGGCCTCTCCCCATCCCTGGGCTTTGGGCGCAGCGACCGGTGGGCACGATCAATCAGGGGCTTTTCATCCAAGGCTAGAACATCCTTCAGCAGCCCAGAAACGAAATCCGTGGCGCGAGGCATTTCCGCTGACTCTGGGACTGATACAAGTCTCAGGTTATTGCGGCGAGAGAATCCCTCCAAACTTACACAGCTCTCCTTCACCTTTTTCAAGTCCGCAGCTAGGCGTTTCACGTCAGCCTCCAGGGATGTAGTTAAGTCGGAGACATTTGTAGCGAAGGTCTCCAGTGCTGCAATCGTTGTAGTGTGCGACTCCATTGTTGTTTTGAGTGATGCGATTGCCGGCACTGTCTCGTTCCGCAGGATGGTTAGATCTGCTTTTAAAGTATCAGAAACCTCCTTTATTCGGGCCTCAATCGTAGCAACCACCTCCGTTTTCATTTCAACTATCTCAGAGCGTAGTAGTTTGATGGCCTCGAGAATGTTCACTTCAGCGCCGCCAGGCCAAGCCGCCCCCCCGGGTAGAGTATCAGTCCCCGGGTCGTCAGGCTCAGGGGAGGGCGGTGATGAGAGTGTGTCTTGTAGGCCGGGTTTTCTCAAAGTCATGCTTTTGGCCTTATGTTTCGTCGACATGCTGATATTTGGAAGTAAAGTAGTCTTGGTTTTTACGGGAAGGGATCACCAAAATAATATATGAAAATAAATACGGTTTTGCTGCAAAATTCACATAAACTTTAAAAATACCACGGGAGCAAACGGAAAACACGTCAGTCGCACATGGCGTCCCTCCAATCCCCCCATATAGTTGTTTTTTATGTTGTCCGCGCCTAAGTGAGAGAGTAGTCAACCAAAAATTACCCATGTTACATAACCTTATCTTCAGGGGACAAGAGGACAATCTCTTAGATGGGTCTTGGAGACATGGTGTCAGGTCACTTTAACTTCCACCTTCCTGACCATTACATCTTTGCTGGGAAGAGCCATCACAATGACTCCCATTGGCTATTTGTTCCTTCTTGCCTGATTGTCCTTCATCAGAACAATGTCTCCTTACTTCAGGTTGGGTCACTTGCGCTGCCATTTATGACAACAGCGTATTGAGGTATTCTTTGCGCCATCTGGCCCAGAATGTGTCCGCCAGCACCTGAACTGTCTTATTTTGCTGGTATGCCAGCCGGCACAGCTACTTCCTTCTGCAGATTTGGTAAACCCTTGGGCTATGTGGAGAAGACGGGCTGTTGCCCTCACAAGGGAACTCTAGTGAGAAAAAAACGCTCAAATCGCTCGGAAACGAGTCTGAGTCTCTGAAACTTTAGAAGAGTGTTTTGTCACTTTTGAGCGGATCTTGACGTCTGATTCCTGGGTCGACGAGCTCGAATGAAGTTTGGTTTTTTCGCGAGCTGACCTGTCAGGCTCGAGAAGGAAAACTGGTCCAGACAGCCATGTCGTACTTGCAAGACGGCCTGCTGGCACAGATCGTGAACCATGGTCTGCTGTAGAGGTCTTCACGGTTTCAACAGACCCGAAACTCCGAGATCTGATCCGGGACCCGAGCGGACCCTGGTCCTAAATTCTGACTTTTGTCTCGGATCTGGGTGGGGTCTGATATAATTGCCACGGGTCTTGGATATGTGTAATTAAAATGTATTTACCGACTGGACCTGATTGGACCTGTCCTCTTTTAATTGTGTGTTTGTGTGATAAGAGCTGTTTTGGAAAGGCACACGCCTGTCTATATAAGGTCCCACAGTTGACAGTGCATGTCAGAGCATAAACCAAGCCATGTGGTCGAAGTAATTGTCCGTAGAGCTCCGAGACAGGATTGTGTCGAGGCACAGATGTGGGGAAGGGTACCAAAACATTTCTGCAGCATTGAAGGTCCCCAAGAACACAGTGGCCTCGATCATTCTTAAATGGAAGAAGTTTGGAACTACCAAGACTCTTCCTAGAACTGGCCACCCTGCCAAACTGAGCAATCGGGGGAGAATGGCCTTGGTCAGGGAGGTGACCAAGAACGCAATGGTCACTCTGACAGAGCTCCAGAGTTCCTCTGTGGAGATGGGAGAACCTTCCAGAAGGACAACCATCTCTGCAGCACTCCACCAATCAGGTCTTTATGGTGGCTAGACGGAAGCCACTCCTCAGTAAAAGGCACATGACAGCCCGCTTGGAGTTTGCCAAAAGGCACCTAAAGACTCTCAGACCATGAGAAACAAGATTCTCTGGTCTGATGAAACCAAGATTGAACTCTTTGGCCTGAATGTCAAGCGTCACGTCTGGAGGAAACCTGGCACCATCCCTACGGTGAAGCATGGTGGTGGCAGCGTCAGGCTGTGGGGATGTTTTTCAGCGGCAGGGACTGGGAGACTAGTCAGGATTGAGGGAAAGATGAACAGAGCAAAGTACAGAGAGATCATTGATGAAAACCTACTCCAGAGCGCTCAGGACCTCAGACTGGGGCGAAGGTTCACCTTCCAACAGGACAACGACCCTAAGCACACAGCCAAGACAATGCAGGAGTGGCTTCGGGACAAGTCTGAATGTCATTGAGTGGCCCAGCCAGAGCCCGGACTTGAACCCGATCGAACATCTCTCCCCATCCAACCTGACAGAGCTTGAGAGGATCTGCAGAGAAGAATGGGAGAAAATCCCCAAATACAGATGTGCCAAGTTTGTAGCGCCATACCCAAGCAGACTCGAGGCTGTAATCGCTGCCAAAGGTGCTTCAACAAAGTACTGAGTGAAGGGTCTGAATACTTATGTAAATGTGTATTTTCAGTTGTTTATTTTTAATACATTTGCAAAAAATTCTAAAAACCTGTTTTTGCTTCGTCATTATTGGGTATTGTGCGGTAGATTGATGAGGGGGGAAAAACAATTTAATCAATTTTAGAATAAGGGTGTAACGTAACAAAATGTGGAAAAGTCAAGGGGTCTGAATACTTTCCGAATGCACTGTTTCTCTATCTTTCTCTCGGTCTCTCTAGGGCTAGGCCTAAGCTTGTCTTCTTTAATATTACTTTTTTTAATATGAATATCATACAGTGGAAGCCTAGGCCTATAGGCCTGTGCATGCAATGCCCTGATGCATTTATCGCTTAAATCTCTGACAGCTGAACCGTGAGGTAGACAACTATTGTTTTAGGAAAGTAAAAACCAATAAAACAACGAACTATAACGTTTTTAATATGCTACACATCGAAACACAACATAGTTTTTTGTAATTTGTTATAGGCAGTTTGTAAGGACATATAACTGTGGATCATTTGGCCAATATGCTTGTTTATTGATGGCGCTGGCAGCGCCCAGTTGGAGGTTTCTTTCTCTCTCTCTTTCTCTCGGATCTGAACGGGTCTCTCGGATCCGAACCAGCACAGGTCTGTTTGGGTCTGTTTTCAACAGTCCTTTTCAGAATGGGTCTCGGGTCCATTCGGAACGGGTTTCCATTAAAAAAAAAATTATTTATGCATATTGGGCTGGGTGAAAAGCCACGGAACCAACTTTTTGGACCCGTGAAGACCTCTAGTCTGCTGGGTTGTGTTCTGTCGGGACATACTTCCACGGATCTGGTTGCGTCGACTGCCTTGTGCGTTGTACAGTATGTGGTTGTTCACATACACATAAAATCTTCGAGTTTGATTGTATATGTATCCTAACACCCCCCTTGCTGTTGGTGTGGAATGTGATCCAATCTAGTTTCAGGTCCATTTCTTCCACAATGAGTTTGGCGATCTCTACAGCCAAGACGGCAGCGCACAGCTCCAGTCTGGGAACAGTGAGCTCAGGCAGAGGAGCCAGCTTGGCTTTGCCGAGGATGAAGCCAATCTCACTGTGACCGTCTTCACCTGTGGCTTTCAGGTAAGCAACTGCCGCTATTGCCTTAATTGAGGCTTCTGAGAAAACGCATAGCTCTGTGCTTCAAACATTTGAAGTGGAGAAGGATGCATAGGTGCGTGGAACATGTAACACCTTGAGATCCTGCAGCGAATCTTACCATCTTTTCCAGTCTTCATACTTGACTTCAGGGAGGGGGCTATCCCACTCTGTGTCTTGAGAGGAGAGTTTTCTTAGAAGCAGTTTTCCCTTGAATCGTCACTGGGGCAAGGAATCATAGGGGGTCAAATAAGCTGTTCACTGTTGAAAACACATCTCGGCGAGTGAAGGGCTTCTGGCTCTCAGAAACTTGGAACGTAATTGTATCTGACATGATGTTCCAGCTCACTCCAAGGCTGCGCTGGACAGGAAGGTCGTCCACAGAGAGATCCAGGTCTTTGACCCGATCTTCTGCGGGGAAGGAATTAATCACTTCTGTTTGGTTTGAGGCTATCTTGTGAAGCCTGAGGTTGTAGAGTTTGAGCATGTTCTGGGCTCGTCGTAGAATGTCAATGGCCTCAGCCTCTGTGGGAATGGACTTAAGAGCATCATCCACATACAGTGGGGGAAAAAAGTATTTAGTCAGCCACCAATTGTGCAAGTTCTCCCACTTAAAAAGATGAGAGAGGCCTGTAATTTTCATCATAGGTACACGTCAACTATGACAGACAAATTGAGAGAAAAAAATCCAGAAAATCACATAGTAGGATTTTTTATGAATTTATTTGCAAATTATGGTGGAAAATAAGTATTTGGTCACCTACAAACAAGCAAGATTTCTGGCTCTCACAGACCTGTAACTTCTTCTTTAAGAGGCTCCTCTGTCCTCCACTCGTTACCTGTATTAATGGCACCTGTTTGAACTTGTTATCAGTATAAAAGACACCTGTCCACAACCTCAAACAGTCACACTCCAAACTCCACTATGGCCAAGACCAAAGAGCTGTCAAAGGACACCAGAAACAAAATTGTAGACCTGCACCAGGCTGGGAAGACTGAATCTGCAATAGGTAAGCAGCTTGGTTTGAAGAAATCAACTGTGGGAGCAATTATTAGGAAATGGAAGACATACAAGACCACTGATAATCTCCCTCGATCTGGGGCTCCACGCAAGATCTCACCCCGTGGGGTCAAAATGATCACAAGAACGGTGAGCAAAAATCCCAGAACCACACGGGGGGACCTAGTGAATGACCTGCAGAGAGCTGGGACCAAAGTAACAAAGCCTACCATCAGTAACACACTACGCCGCCAGGGACTCAAATCCTGCAGTGCCAGACGTGTCCCCCTGCTTAAGCCAGTACATGTCCAGGCCCGTCTGAAGTTTGCTAGAGTGCATTTGGATGATCCAGAAGAGGATTGGGAGAATGTCATATGGTCAGATGAAACCAAAATATAACTTTCTGGTAAAAACTCAACTCGTCTTGTTTGGAGGACAAAGAATGCTGAGTTGCATCCAAAGAACACCATACCTACTGTGAAGCATGGGGGTGGA
This sequence comes from Coregonus sp. 'balchen', assembly GCA_902810595.1. NCBI lineage: Eukaryota > Metazoa > Chordata > Actinopteri > Salmoniformes > Salmonidae > Coregonus > Coregonus sp. 'balchen'. The sequence continues at coordinate 45,671,854 of LR778276.1, forward strand.
AACATCATGCTTTGGGGCTGTTTTTCTGCAAAGGGACCAGGACGACTGATCCGTGTAAAGGAAAGAATGAATGGGGCCATGTATCGTGAGATTTTGAGTGAAAACCTCCTTCCATCAGCAAGGGCATTGAAGATGAAACGTGGCTGGGTCTTTCTGCATGACAATGATCCCAAACACACCGCCCGGGCAACGAAGGAGTGGCTTCGTAAGAAGCATTTCAAGGTCCTGGAGTGGCCTAGCCAGTCTCCAGATCTCAACACCATAGAAAATCTTTGGAGGGAGTTGAAAGTCTGTGTTGCCCAGCGACAGCCCCAAAACATCACTGCTCTAGAGGAGATCTGCATGGAGGAATGGGCCAAAATACCAGCAACAGTGTGTGAAAACCTTGTGAAGACTTACAGAAAACGTTTGACCTGTGTCATTGCCAACAAAGCGTATATAACAAAGTATTGAGAAACTTTTGTTATTGACCAAATACTTATTTTCCACCATAATTTGCAAATAAATTCATAAAAAATCCTACTATGTGATTTTCTGGATTTTTTTCTCTCAATTTGTCTGTCATAGTTGACGTGTACCTATGATGAAAATTACAGGCCTCTCTCATCTTTTTAAGTGGGAGAACTTGCACAATTGGTGGCTGACTAAATACTTTTTTTCCCCACTGTAGATGTCTCTCTCTATGAAGTGTCGCGCATCACTGCCGTAGACTTTCTCCTTCCTCGCTGTTTTCAATTAAAAAATTGCCACAGCTGGTGGAAGGACTGTTACCGAAGACATGGACCCTCATGCGGTAGTCAAACACTTCTTTGTTGAGATCGTTGTCACAGTACCATAATAAACGCAAGACATCTCTGTTGTCTTCATGAACCACGAAACAGTGGAACATCTGTTCTATGTCTGCTGTAATGGCGAAAAGGTTCCTTCCTGAACCTGAGGAGGACTCCTAAGAGGCTGTTGTTGTTGAGGTCCTGCCCAGACAGCAGCACATCATTCAGGGACACTCCATCAAACTGTGCACTCAAATCGAACACCACACAAATCTGTTAGGGCTTTTGGAGATGGTACACACCAGAGGTGGGGAGAGACCAGCATTCTTTACCCTCTTCGAGTGGTGGCGCCAACTCTGCATGATTGTTGTCTAGGATCTTCTGCATGAACTCAATGAAATGAGCTCTCATTTTGGGTTTATTTCCTAAAGTGTGTCGGAGTGACATGAGTCGCTTGTTGGTATACTCTCTGTTGTTAGAGGAGGAGTCTGGGTTTGCGGAAGTTGGTGTCATCTTTGAATAATTCTTCTTCTATCATCTGCAGGAAGGTCCTGTCCTCAACAGATGGTCCTAGCTGGTTGTCGTTCTCAGTTCCAGCAGAAGATGGTATCTCCTAGGCTTTCTTCAGTGAGTTTCACTTGTGAGCTTGGCATGTGAAGCCGTGGAGATGACTTCTTCTGCTGGCTTCTCTAGGCCAAAGTACTCCTTCACTCTAACACGGCTTTTGCAAGAGGTTAGATAACTTGGACATCCAAGATACATGTTTTTAGAGCACTAACTTCTGTCGGCTTGTGAGCACTGCCAAGGCACACATCGCCTATGATGACCCATCCATCTAGGGGGCACTGTGGGGTCCATTAGACTAGATGTATTTTCCCAACAGGAGCAGAATGTCCGCATCTGGGTCGAGAGGAGGGATCTGGTCAGCTATTGACTCATGGTGGTATGCAACCTCAGGAGTGGGGATCTCTGCCCTGTTGTCAGGGATCTGATTGCACTCGATCAGGGTAGGGAGCGGGAGACTGGTCTTATTATCTGCACACTCCGCGACTTAGCCGTAGACTCTTTTCCCAGCTGTCTTGGCTACTCCTGCACATGTTTCCAAAGTGTACGGAGCTGTAGTTCCCTGAATGTTAAATATTTAAAAGAACTCTGGCAAGTTACATGTTACTTTGGTCATCCAATATCGCATACATCTTCTTCAGTTCTTTGCGACGGCCATCAGGATACATGCTCACCAGGCATATCTTTGAGCAGGACTTGCCATCCATGCGTGCACTGCATACTTCAGTGCACTTGGATGTGACATCTGGCTTCTGCGGGTCTTCTCCTTCCCCGCTGTTCTCTGGTGGAGGTGTGGTAGGTTTGGTGTCTGAGGAGCTGGACCTGGATTGAGGGCGGCCACGTGCCTTTCACTCTCACACTGTGCATTTCACTGGGGCCTCACAGTCCTTCGCCTGATGAGAGGAAACGTATATGATTCTCCTTGAGGAACTTCTTGCAGTCATTTCTTCAGAGGGTGAGGCTTGTCATGGCGAGGACACTGCCTATCTGGTCCATTTGACTTATTTGCCTTGTTTGTTTTTGGGGCAACATCTGACGAAGTCACATTCGCTTTATGTACAGAGACAGCCGTTCCTAAATTAGAGGAACCTGCCTTGTCCTTCTTGTGAACGGAGACAGGAGAAAGGTTGTTTCTCTGCACACAGTCCTTGAAGGTAAAAGGGGGAAGGATACACCATAATCTCTCTTGAACTTCGACCCTTGAGACATCCATTTGTCCTGAAGATAGAAGGGCAGCTTCTCCACAAGATAAACCAAGCCTGGTTGGTATCCCATCTAGCTTTGCTGCATTCAGCTCAAGTAGAATGTCAGCGAGCTCTTGAAGCTTTTGACTATCTTTGTTAGGTATCTTGGGAAAGTTTTCCACTTTCAGGAAGAGAGTTCTCTCTATGGCCTCTGGTGAACCATATGTTTTCTCCAGCCTTTCCCAGATCATTCTAATCCCAAGCGTGGGATTCCTAAAGTTAATGGATCTGATCCTGAGTGCGTGCTCACTTGATTCTTTCCCTAGCCACTTAATAAGAAGGTCCATCTCTTCACTTGCTGTGAGCTCAAGACCATTGATTGCATTGAGGTAGGTGGACTTCCAGGCGGGAAAGTGCTCAGGGAGGTCATCTAATGTCCCGAGGAAACAAGTTGATTTCTGGCAACATCAGTGGTAGCACTGTTAGGGTCATCTGTAGTATGGGCTCTGTGTGGTGATCTGGTAAGGGAGAGAGCTGTACTGTTGTGTGTAGCCTCTGGTATGGCGATGCTTCGTCGAGGATGGGTGTGCTGCATTGTTGAGCCTCTCTTCTCTGGTAAGATGCACTACTCTCGACGGTCAGTTGCTGGGTGCCTCTGTTATGACTGGATGAGGTCTTGAGGGCACATTTCAGTCCTTAGGTTGACCGATTGCGGTGTGCTGTCTGGTTGAGGGGTGTGGCACATTTCTTCCTTAGGGTAACATATTCCCCTGTTCTTTGGAGAACACTGGTTTGGAGGGGAAGGTCCTCTTTATCGTCGTCCTAGGTCTGATGCCTCCAAGACAGCAGCCTCAGCTATAGCAGCCTCAGTTTCTTTTTCCTGCTTGAGCATCAAGTGTAGCTGGCGAGACGGGGCTCTCTCAATTTTTTACGTCAATCTCTCTTTGGGAATGGACTAATCTGGCTTCAGCAGCCTCCGCTCTAGCTTTGGCTGTGGCAATGCTTGCATGTGAGTTCCCAGATGAGCGGGATGACTTGCTGGAGCGAGAGAGGAGATGGACCCGGTGTGTTGATACCCTCTTGCGATTGGTTGTCCGCAGGAACATCTCTATTGCTTGCAGGATCCACTGTAGTAGGGAGGACCGTGAGACGTGTCTGGCTACTGTAGTCGTTCTGCACTCTTGCAGCCGCAGATGATGCAGTAGTCAGTATCCAACATCCATCAGATGATGCAGTAGTCAGTATCCAACATCCATCAGATGATGCAGTAATCAGTATCCAACATCCATCTTCTGGTGTGTGGTTATCATTTTACTGTACTCTACTCGCTCTACGCTGTACTCCCAAGGTATGTTGAGTTAAACAGCCAGCTAAACTCTTATCTGCATTAAAGTCCTCCAAGGAATAGGCAGGTGTTGTCTTTTGGCGGGTTTAATGCAAAAAAAAAAGTGTGGCACAGCAAATACATAAATATACCAATCAATGCACAGCAGTTCAATAAACATAAAGTTCACTTTGTAAGCTAAGCTAAACTAAGCTAATTAAAACAAACACAATGATAATACCTCTAATGGCTATGCTAGGTGTCCATGCAATTCTTTTGAATGATGGCCATGTGATTTCCAAACACAAAAACAAAAGTTGTATGAAGTTACATATTTCTCAAAATAATGACACATATGCAAAGGTATAATGTTAAACATTATGTTTACTTACACCATGAGGGCTAAAAATGAAGGGACAGCTAGCCTAAACACTGCAAGGTATTGTGTACAACTGACTAACTTCCTGTCATATTCTTCTCCTATGGTAAAAACAGGAAGAGCAATTACAACAATCACCACTAGGTGGGGACATAACTGAAATAAATCAAATCAAATGTTATTTGTCACATGCGCTAAATACAACAGGTGTAGACCTTACCGTGAAATGCTTACTTACAAGCCCTTAACCAACAATGCAGTTTAAGAAAGAGTTAAGAAAATGTTTACTAAATAAACTAAAGTAAACAATAAAAAGTAACACAGTACAATTACATAACAATAACGAGGCTATATACAGGGGGTACCGGTACCAAGTCAATGTGTGGGGATACAGGTTAGTCGAGGTAGTTTGTACATGTAGGTTGGGGTAAAGTAACTATGCATACAGTTGAAGTCGGAAGTTTACATACTCTTAGGTTGGAGTCATTAAAACTTGTTTTTCAACCACTCCACACATTTCTTGTTAACAAACTATAGTTTTGGCAAGTCGGTTAGGACATCTACTTTGTGCATGACACAAGTCATTTTTCCAATAATTGTTTACAGACAGATTATTTCACTTATAATTCACTGTATCACAATTCCAGTGGGTCAGAAGTTTATATACACTAAGTTGACTGTGCCTTTAAACAGCTTGGAAAATTCCAGAAAATGTTGTCATGGCTTTAGAAGCTTCTGATAGGCTAATTGACATCATTTGAGTCAATTGGAGGTGTACCTGTGGATGTATTTCAAGGCCTACCTTCAAACTCAGTGCCTCTTTGCTTGACATCATGGGAAAATCAAAATAAATCAGCCAAGACCTCAGACATTTTTTGACCTCCACAAGTCTGGTTCAGCCTTGGGAGCAATTTCCAAACGCCTGAAGGTACCACGTTCATCTGTACAAACAATAGTACGCAAGTATAAACACCATGGGACCAAGCAGCCATCATACCACTCAGGAAGGAGACGTGTTCTGTCTCCTAGAGATGAACGTACTTTGGTGCGAAAAGTGCAAATCAATCCCAGAACAACAGCAAAGGACCTTGTGAAGATGCTGGAGGAAACAGGTACAAAAGCATCTATATCCACAGTAAAACGAGTCCTATATCGACATAACCTGAAAGGCCGCTCAGCAAGGAAGAAGCCACTGCTCCAAAACCGCCATAAAAAAGCCAGACTATGGTTTGCAACTGCACATGGGGACAAAGATCGTACTTTTTGGAGAAATGTCCTCTGGTCTGATGAAACAAAAATAGAACTGTTTGGCCATAATGACCATCGTTATGTTTGGAGGAAAAAGGGGAACGCTTGCAAGCCGAAGAACACCATCCCAACCTTGAAGCACGGGGGTGGCAGCATCATGCTGTGGGGGTGCTTTGCAGCAGGAGGGACTGGTGCACTTTACAAAATTGATGGCATCATGAGGAAGGAAAGTTATGTGGATATATTGAAGCAACATCTCAAAACATCAGTCAAGAAGTTAAAGCTTGGTCTTAAATGGGTCTTCCAAATGGACAATGACCCCAAGCATACTTCCAAAGTTGTGGCAAAATGGCTTAAAGACAACAAAGTCAAGGTATTGGAGTGGCCATCACAAAGCCCTGACCTCAATCCTATAGAACATTTGTGGGCAGAACTGAAAAAGCGTGTGAAAGCAAGGAGGCCTACAAACCTGACTCAGTTACACCAGCTCTGTCAGGTGGAATGGGCCAAAATTCACCCAACTTATTGTGGGAAGCTTGTGGAAGGCTAACCGAAACGTTTGACCCAAGTTAAACAATTTAAAGACAATGCTACCAAATTGAGTGTATGTAAACTTCTGACCCACTGGGAATGTGATGAAAGAAATAAAAACTGAAATAAATCATTATTATTCTGACATTTCACATTCTTAAAATAAAGTGGTGATCCTAACTGACCTAAGACAGGGAATATTTACTAGGATTAAATGTCAGGAATTGTGAAAAACTGAGTTTAAATGTATTTGGCTAAGGTGTATGTAAATTTCCGACTTCAACTGTAGATAATAAACAGCGAATAGCAGCAGTGTAAAAACAAAGTGTGGGGGAATGTAAATAGTCTGGGTGGCCATTTGATTAATTGTTCAGCAGTCTTATGACTCGGGGTAGAAGCTGTTAAGGAGCCTTTTGGACCTAGACTTGGCGCTCCGGTACCGCTTGCCGTGCGGTAGCAGAGAGAACAGTCTATGACTTGGGTGACTGGAGTATTTGACAATTTTTTGGGCCTTCCTCTGACACTGCCTTGCAGTGATGTATTGGGCCGTATGTACTACCATCTGTAGCGCCTTTACGGTCGGATGCCGAGTGGTTGCCATACCAGGCGGTGATGCAACCGGTCAGGATGCTCTCGATGGTGCAGTTGTAGAACTCTTTAAGGATCTGGGGACCCATGCCAAATCTTTTCAGTCTCCTGAGGGGGAAAAGGTGTTGTCGTGCCCTCTTCACGACTGTCTTGGTGTGTTTGGACCGTGATAATTTGTTGGTGATGTGGACACCAAGGAACTTGAAACTCTCTACACGCTCCACTACAGCCCCGTCGATGTGAATGGGGGCCTGTTCGGCCCTCCTTTTCCTGTAGACCACGATCAGCTCCTTTGTCTTGCTCACATTGAGTGAGAGGTTGTTATCCTGGCACCACACTGCCAGGTCTCTGACCTCCTCCCTATAGGCTGTCTCATCGTTGTCGGTGATCAGGCCTACCACTGTTGTGTCGTCGGCAAACTTAATGATGGTGTTGGAGTCGTGCCTGGCCATGCAGTCATGGGTGAACAGGGAGTACAGGAGGGGACTAAGCACGCACCCCTATACCTACAAGCATACTGAGGGACATTTTGAAAAGCAGGGAGTTGCTATGTGACTTTTCCCAGTTTTCCGTGGCAAACCGTTTTATTAAAATGACCCTGGTTTCAGGGTCCCCCCTGCTGCCCCTCCAAGGTGGGGCTTGTCCTTGGTGTTCCAGGAGAAACGGGGAGCAGCCTGTGTGTGTGACCCCAGGCAGATCACCCTTGATACAAGTCAGTATTCAACGTCCATCCATGTCTGAGGACGTCAGGAGATTATGTGGAAACTGGCCACTAGGGCCAACAGTGAGCGCTGTTACCTTCAAGTAGGTTGCGGTTTTGTTGGGCGCTGTTGACGGGGATGGGCGTAAGCATCTGCCTCTGGTTCCAAAGGCTGCATGTTAGAATCCAGCGATATAAAGGTTTTTTTTTTATATAAAAATTGATATTTTAGTTTTAAGCCTATCCAAAACCCTTAACCCTTACCTTAACCATTCAAACTTAAACCTAACCTTAAAAATTCAGAGATAACGCCTAAACTTAACCTTAAACCATTCGAAATTTGACGTTTGGAACAATTTAGAAATTTGACGTTTTGAGAAACATGGATTGAACGTCTAATTCTGATGTGAGACTGTGAGAGCTTGTAGGTGTCCCTGTGTCCCTGTGTCCCTGTGTCCCCGTGTCCCCGTGTCCCTGTGCCCCTGTGACCCTGTGTCCCTGTCTCCCCGTGTCCCTGTCTCCCTGTGTCCCTGTGTCCCTGTGTCCCTGTCTCCCTGTGTCCCTGTGTCCCTGTGTCCCTGTGTCCCTGTCTCCCTGTGTCCCTGTCTCTCTGTGTCCCTGTCTCCCCATGTCCCCGTGTCCCTGTCTCCCTGTGTCCCCGTGTCCCTGTCTCCCTGTGTCCCTGTGTCCCTGTGTGTGTAATGGCCGCCCAATGATAAATAGCCATCATTCTCACCCTCTACACCGCAGGGCTGTCCAATCTGTCCTGACTCAGATGGATCGCCCTTTGTGTCTTTGCTCATCTCCACAGTAGCATTAATATTCTGCTAGTCTCAGGAAGAGGCCGGCTGTCAGACGATAAAGTAAGTAAGCGCAGTGCTCAAGGCCCTCAGGTTGTGTGTGTGTGTGTGACAAGCACCACCCAGGAGATGATAGCCAAACAAGATGTTTAAATGCATGCTGCTTCCATACCCTGCCTCTTTCACCTTGGAGGGAGGGAGGGGAGAGAGAAGAGAGAGAGAGAGATAGATAGAGAGAGAGAGAGAAGGATAGCAGGAGGAGAAGAGAAGAAAGGCAGAGAGCACAAAACGTATTTTTTGATTAATTTATTCATACTATTTCATCCTTCCACAATATATAGTCCCGATACATTTCCAGGGTTGCTACCCAAGCCGGCTGGTTGTTCGTTCTATCGGTTCGGTTGCCAGAGACGCGACCCAGTCATTCAGTCTTTTTGTTCTGTATCTATGGACGCGACCCAGTTTGTTCTAAATGTTCCATTGCCATATTGGCTGGCAACGTTCTTATCTCTTAATTGCTAGCTAGCCAACTACGGCTAACTTAGTCACGTCAAACAGTGCAGCCAGAATAACAACAGTAGCTGCATTTGTTTAAGCTGTTTTCAAGAGTCATTTATTTGGATACATCTATAACAATGAGCTAATGATGCGCGATTTCACCTGGCATAGAAAATGTGCTCTCTCGTCAGGACACTGTTGTTCGAGAGGAGCTAGCCGACAACACAGCTAACACAATCACTTCAAACTGAAGCTGGAAAGACTTCAAACTAGCTGCACTTCGTTTCATTTTACCTTTTGTCATTTTACATTTCTTTGTATATATCCATAAAAAGAATGCCAGCTGATTTATGATTTCGACTGGCTGAGAAACGCTGCCTGCCTGTCTGTCTCGTCCATTACTATGGGACAGCTGGAGATCGAATTTGAAAATCTAAACAATGTTGTAAATGTCGGAGAGACACTCAGCAAGGTTTATACAAATCTCCGCTGTTGAAAACTAAATGTTAGTCTAAAAGAAATGTGAGATAATGTCTAGATGCTTTTTATAGTGGAGTTTATAAATTGCCTGGCTGGGCTGATGAGACAGTGGATTGCGCAGTCAGATGGAACAGAGTAAATAGGCATTTTAACGTAATAGATTTAGCCGGTGGTAACTTGTGGAATAGAAACTGTCTGGACTGCGGTTTTAACCAATCAGCATTCAGCATTAGACCGACCTGTTGTATAATATGGAACATTTTAGTCTATTGCCTGCACTAAAATGGGAACTTTGTGATGACACGGCGAAGTATTGTGCCAGGTGTCAGGTTCAAACTGTTACGGCTTGGTCTTTGCTCAGCTCCATAACGATTTAAGTAGCCTGCATGTCTTTTTTTTTATATCATCAACTGTTACTAATGATCCTCAGCAACAACCACACGGCTGTGACAATGTTTACAGAGGGAGCAAATGAAGGTAAACTAAACAATGGAATGAAATGGAATGATAATGTAGGCTATACCAACTGAAGGGAACTAACAGTTAATTGGCAGTTGAATATGTGTGGTTATTAGGCCTGCTGACGGTTGATACTGATAGTGGCTAATATTTAACATGATAGAAATAGGAAAACAGAGAAAGTCGGGGTCACCTATAATTAAGACATTAGAGATTGACCATCCCTGCAAGTTAAAAGGCCGAACAATTTTAATTCTACATAATGGCACAGCATTTCATCAACTCTACTGTGGGAAAGTTGATATGCTTCACTTTGCTGCCATATGACTGGTTTCACATCTGTCTCCAGCGATTATAAGGTAAAATAGATCTAAAACAATTGTCATTTATATTTACAATCCCCTTATTCAAACGGAGTACTCATTTACCTAGCTCTGATCAATAGCTCTGATCAATAGCTCTGATCAATAGCTCTTATGAAGTTGTAAATTACAGAGCATCGAGAATGGTGTTATTTCTATCAGAAAAAAATTAAGTAGATTTATTTTTTCCACTTGGAACTGGTAGGTTCGCTAGACTTCTTTACTCATGTTTTCCTCGCGCGTAAAGGGAGAAGGGGGGTAGCTGCATCCCAATATGGCAACCAGAGGATGGACGAGTGTCGAAAGGAAAGTAGTGGAAAGAACTGGGCGTCTCGAACGCTGTAGGTTACATGGTTTTGATTGATCAGTTTTTTTTTTCTTGCATTTCTCACCACGCACAGTGAGCTACCATATCGCGAGAGTTTGGACTTTCGCTTGAGTCGGACAAGTTTTACACAAATAATTGTACATGTTCAGTTATAAAACTGACTATTATTTATTTTTGATTAAAAGTATTGATGATCGGCGTACTGTTGCTTCATGTATGTGTGTGCTTATTGTGACTGTCACACTGATTTTGGCTACTAGGTAGCCCCACTGTTGTTGGACAGTAGTGCTGGTCAAGCCATAGACTAGACGTAACATATTAAACTTAAATCAGGGACAGTCAATGATATGTAGTTACAGTGGCGGCCTGAAAGGGGAATTTTCATTTA
>LR778276.1:45682556-45742935 GCA_902810595.1 Coregonus sp. 'balchen'
TGGACACACCCACGCCATAGGTCTCTCAGTTCTCCCAACTCACGAGTTCTTGCTCTGAGGACACACACACACCACACCCCCACACACACACACACACACACACACACACACACACATCATCATTGTTAAACATACACACACATACACACACACACACACACACACACACACACATACACACACGCACACACACACACACACACATCATCATTGTTAAGCACACACACACACAAAAACCCCCTTCTCTTAGGCTGAACATCTGAAGACAGAGAACCCGACTCAGAGCCAATGCAACAGTGACACTAGCCTGGAGGTGACCTCGCCCAACTCATCAGGACCAATCAGAAGATCAGAACTGCTAGAATCAACCTACTTCATTTTATTGTATAAAATGTCAGCACACAATGTTTAGGGGCTCGCTCTCAGATATCTCCCTACGAGATTGACGAACGGGTCCGTGCACGCTATTTACAGATATCTTTACCTCTGAATAAACTGCCTTATATTATACAATTATCCACCTTGTCCGAAAGTCTCTACTTGGTCTCCGTTCTCCAGTAAACTTGTGATCATCAACAGGTGCTACGTGGTCTAAATAACTCAACTGGCTAGTTTGCTTGTCTGTAAAGAGAAGGGCGGGCTGTACGTTGATCCTGATGCTCTGATTGGATACAGCGAAGCTGTATTCCTCCGTTCACTCGCGTCGCTTCGTAATTTCACACGATCACTTTCACTTCTCTGTTTGGGTCTGATCATTCAGCCTGCTGCTGCCTCCTGCTAGCCTGCTACTATGATAAACCACATGGTGAGGACGTTTGCTATCAATGAGCATAATATTTTTACATTTGTACATTTTAGTCATTTAGCAGACGCTCTTATCCAGAGCAACTTACAGTTAGTGAGTGCATACATTTTTCATACTGGCCCCCCCGTGGGAAACGAACCCCCAACCCTGGTGTTGCAAGCGCCATGCTCTACCAACTGAGCTACAGGGCACTTATTAGTATTATATTACTATATATTGAGTGATATATTATACAATGTGCATAATATCTAACAAGCGGGGCGAGGGTAGGGAAAATATATGAAACGCCGACGCGCTTTCGGACTGATAGCACCCTTGTCTACACACAGAGAGAGGTCAGACAGAGGTCAGACACACACAGACAGACAAACATCCCTCTGCGCGCTGCTCCTAATCTGCAGCTTGTTTGGTCTATAACTGTGCAGGGAGATCAGTATTTTCTACTTAGGCATATCAAAACACTTCCGAGTTTTCTGATCACAAGTATCATCAGATCTGATCCGACTATCAACTATTAATCTACGATATGAGTATGGCCAGGTCGACACAGCCCTGACCCAGACACACACAGCCCTGACCCAGACACACACAGCCCTGACCCAGACACACACAGCCCCCAGACACACCAGCCTGACCCAGACACACACAGCCCTGACCCAGACACACACAGCCCTGACCCAGACACACACAGCCCTGACCCAGACACACACAGCCCTGACCCAGACACACACAGCCCTGACCCAGACACACACAGCCCTGACCCAGACACACAGCCCTGACCCAACACACACAGCCCTGACCCAGACACACACACATCCCTGACAACACCCCCCCTGCCCAACACACACAGCCCTGACCCAGACAACACACGCCCTGACCCAGACACACACCCGCCCTGACCCAGACACACACAGCCCTGACCCATACATCACACAGCCCTGACCCAACACACACACCTACCAACACACATCCCTGACCCAGACACACACAGCCCTGACCCAGACACAAAACAGCCCTGACCCAGACAACACAGCCCTGACCCAGACACACCAGCCCTGACCCAGACAACACACCCTGACCCAACTACCAGCCCTGACCAGACACAACACCCTAACCCAACACACAAGCCCTTGACCCGACATACCTCAAAAAGCTTGTACAGACATAGATTAATATTTTATAACCATCACATTTGATGATGTACACCTAGATTCTTACCATTTACCTGCTTGATGATCTCTCCATCCTCTAGGCTGTAGGCTATGATAGTGAGGTGAGAGTTAGGAACCACCCCTAACACATAGACCTCCTCTTCTCCCCCAGAGTACACTGCCTGGTACTGGACCGTATCACTGTGGGCACAAAGACTTAGATCAGCTTTTCAACTGCAAAGCCCTAAGATTAAAATAATAGTCTAGCACCTAAATGCTGAAGACCTGGATTCAAAACAGCATTTGAAATCTTTCAGATACTTTGACCGTTTGTTGGAGCCTTTCTGGAGTGCCAGATGTGCAGGGCTTGAACTTTTGGGCCCATTTGTATTGTTTCCATTGCATCGGCTAATGTATCTGAAAGAAAACAGATAGTGTTTGGTCCCAGGTCTGAGTACCAGTCTCCTACTGTACCTACATGTCAGGCAGGTTCTCCACCCATTTCTGGTGTCCATTGGAGAGGTAGTGGAGAGAGATGGCAGCTTTCTTAAGCACTGCCACATGCTTTACGGTGTCCTGTACTGCCACAAAACACGCAGCCTGGAAGCTGAAATAGAGATGGACATTATGAGCAGTTAGTCATCTGTCAAAATCTCTAAAATCATTGTCCATTGACTATCTCTCAGCTATACATTTCAGTTAAATGGGGAACAGGTCATCTGCACACGAACACAGAGACACCACACCCCCCGCACCTGCCAGTATCCAGCACGGCCTCCCAGTTCAGCCCGCCAATGTTTGTGTCCCAGGAACGGAGCAGACGACCATCTCCAACCACCATCAGAGCATCTAGACGTAAAACAGTCATTCAAATATCCTCTGTCAAAGATCAAGGCAGAATCTTAAAGATTAACATACAGTCGTGGTCAAACGTTTTGAGAATGACACAAGTATTGGTCTTCACAAAGTTTGCTGCTTCAGTGTTTTTAGATATTTTTGTCAGATGTTACTATGGTATAGTGAAGTACACTGCTCAAAAAAATAAAGGGAACACTTAAAACAACACAATGTAACTCCAAGTCAATCACACTTCTGTGAAATCAAACTGTCCACTTAGGAAGCAACACTGATTGACAATACATTTCACATGCTGTTGTGCAAATGGAATAGACAACAGGTGGAAATTATAGGCAATTAGCAAGACACCCCCAATAAAGGAGTGGTTCTGCAGGTGGTGACCACAGACCACTTCTCAGTTCCTATGCTTCCTGGCTGATGTTTTGGTCACTTTTGAATGCTGGCGGTGCTTTCACTCTAGTGGTAGCATGAGACGGAGTCTACAACCCACACAAGTGGCTCAGGTAGTGCAGCTCATCCAGGATGGCACATCAATGCGAGCTGTGGCAAGAAGGTTTGCTGTGTCTGTCAGCGTAGTGTCCAGAGCATGGAGGCGCTACCAGGAGACAGGCCAGTACATCAGGAGACGTGGAGGAGGCCGTAGGAGGGCAACAACCCAGCAGCAGGACTGCTACCTCCGCCTTTATGCAAGGAGGAGCAGGAGGAGCACTGCCAGAGCCCTGCAAAATGACCTCCAGCAGGCCACAAATGTGCATGTGTCTGCTCAAACGGTCAGAAACAGACTCCATGAGGGTGGTATGAGGGCCCGACGTCCACAGGTGGGGGTTGTGCTTACAGCCCAACACAGTGCAGGACGTTTGACATTTGCCAGAGAACACCAAGATTGGCAAATTCGCCACTGGCGCCCTGTGCTCTTCACAGATTAAAGCAGGTTCACACTGAGCACATGTCACAGACGTGACGGAGTCTGGAGACGCCGTGGAGAACGTTCTGCTGCCTGCAACATCCTCCAGCATGACCGGTTTGGCGGTGGGTCAGTCATGGTGTGGGGTGGCATTTCTTTGGGGGGCCGCACAGCCCTCCATGTGCTCGCCAGAGGTAGTCTGACTGCCATTAGGTACCGAGATGAGATCCTCAGACCCCTTGTGAGACCATATGCTGGTGCGGTTGGCCCTGGGTTCCTCCTTATGCAAGACAATGCTAGACCTCATGTGGCTGGAGTGTGTCAGCAGTTCCTGCAAGAGGAAGGCATTGATGCTATGGACTGGCCCGCCCGTTCCCCAGACCTGAATCCAATTGAGCACATCTGGGACATCATGTCTCGCTCCATCCACCAACGTGGCGTTGCACCACAGACTGTCCAGGAGTTGGCGGATGCTTTAGTCCAGGTCTGGGAGGAGATCCCTCAGGAGACCATCCGCCACCTCATCAGGAGCATGCCCAGGCGTTGTAGGGAGGTCATACAGGCATGTGGAGGCCACACACACTACTGAGCCTCATTTTTACTTGTTTTAAGGACATTACATCAAAGTTGGATCAGCCTGTAGTGTGGTTTTCCACTTTAATTTTGAGGGTGACTCCAAATCCAGACCTCCATGGGTTGATAAATATGATTTCCATTGATAATTTTAGTGTGATTTTGTTGTCAGCACATTCAACTATGTAAAGAAAAAAGTATTTAATAAGATGATTTCATTCATTCAGATCTAGGATGTGTTATTTTAGTGTTCCCTTTATTTTTTTGAGCAGTGTATAATTACAAGCATTCCATAAGTGTCAAAGGCTTTTATTGACAATTACATTAAGTTTATGCAAAGAGTGAATATTTGCAGTGTTGACCCTTCTTTTTCAAGACCTCTGCAATCCGCCCTGGCATGCTGTCAATTAACTTCTGGGCCACATCCTGACTGATGGCAGCCCATTCTTGCATAATCAATGCTTGGAGTTTGTCAGAATTTGTGGGTTTTTGTTTGTCCACCCATCTCTTGAGGATTGACCACAAGTTCTCAATGGGATTAAGGTCTGGGGAGTTTCCTGGCCATGGACCCAAAAATTCGATGTTTTGTTCCCCGAGACACTTAGTTATCACTTTTGCCTTATGGCAAGGTGCTCCATCATGCTGGAAAAGGCATTGTTCGTCACCAAACTGTTCTTGGTTGGTTGGGAGAAGTTGCTCTCGGAGGATGTGTTGGTACCATTCTTTATTCATGGCTGTGTGAGCCCACTCCCTTGGCTGAGAAGCAACCCCACACATGAATGGTCTCAGGATGCTTTACTGTTGGCATGACACAGGACTGATGGTAGCGCTCACCTTGTCTTCTCCAGACAAGCTTTTTTCCGGATGCCCCAAACAATCGGAAAGGGGATTCATCAGAGAAAATGACTTTACCCCAGTCCTCAGCAGTCCAATCCCTGTACCTTTTGCAGAATTATCCTCCAAAAGTCTTTGCCTCACTGTGCGTGCAGATGCACTCACACCTGCCTGCTGCCATTCCTGGGCAAGCTCTGCACTGGTGGTGCCCTGATCCCGCAGCTGAATCAACTTTAGGAGACCGTCCTGGCGGTTGCTGGACTTTCTTGGGCGCCCTGAAGCCTTCTTCACAACAATTGAACCTCTCTCCTTTAAGTTCTTGATGATCCGATAAATGGTTGATTTAGGTGCAATCTTACTAGCAGCAATATCCTTGCCTGTGAAGCCCTTTTTGTGCAAAGCAATGATGATGGCACGTGTTTCCTTGCAGGTAACCATGGTTAACAGAGGAAGAACAATGATTTCAAGCACCACCCTCCTTTTAAAGCTTCCAGTCTGTTATTCTAACTCAATCAGCATGACAGAGTGATCTCTAGCCTTGTCCTCATCAACACTATCACCTGTGTTAACGAGAGAATCACTGACATGATGTCAGCTGGTCCTTTTGTGGCAGGGCAGAAATGCAGTGGAAATGTGTTTTGGGGGATTAAGTTCATTTTCATGGCAAAGAGGGACTTTGCAATTAATTGCAATTCATCTGATCACTCTTCATAACATTCTGGAGTATATGCAAATTGCCATCATAAAAACTGAGGCAGCAGACTTTGTGAAAATTAATATTTGTGTCATTCTCAAAACTTTTGACCACGTCTGTAGGCATAGATAAGGCCAATATAATTGACTCCGTACAACACGGGTTATATTGGCTAGGCCAAGAAACTAGGCAAGTCTACAATTAACTGTTAAAATGCTATAGTCACCTTGTCCATGCAGCAGAAGTGTGTCTATGGCTCCCTCTGGTCCAGTCTTGTCCACATGTCTCCAAACTGTAAAGTAGGAATTAAACAGAATGAACTCTATGGAAGATATTCAACAACAAAATTTTTTTAAATATTTTGTCACAGATTTCGGAGTAAAAGAAAAAAGCTAGAAACATTTGTATTGTAATACGAATGACAAATACTCACTGAGATCTCCAGTCCTGGAGTTGAAAGAGGCAAAGATATTCTTGTCGGTAACGAGAAACAGCTTTTTAGATGACTGCGAATGCGAGTCAAAGTGGGCAAAGAGTGTCTTACCCACATACTGTTGTCTCCTGGAAATAGAAAAGAGAATATTTGACAGTCAGACTAAGCAGCCCACAGAGAAATCCTAGTATTCTGTTGAAATATTTTAGCTAATCAATCACCAATGTACATCATCGTCTTCGTTACTGCTGTGTTTTGAGACTCAGTATCTGTGGCAAATACACCTGTCACAAGGAGCGGATTGGACCGATCTGAGGGATGGGTCTCCTTCCCGCATTGATCCTCGACCCCAGTAAAGAAGAGGACGCAATCCAATAAGATATTTACATTCGTGAGTGATTTGATATATATTCCAACAAGCGACTGTCAATACGGGTACAGACATGACAAGGCTACCTATTGACTGAACCCGACCTCAGAGGGTTACTTACTGTCTTTTCGCCATGATCAACCATATTTGACGCTGTCAATGGTTAGCACATAGCACTAGCTTACGTTACCTAGCTGCATAGCCGAATCAATAGGACATTCTCAATGGGACATGCTCAACGTTAGATAGCTACATACCAATCGAACTTGCCAACTTGATCTTCGAAGACAGCTTCACTCATGAAAAATAAAGAAAAGAAGATTACAAATAGAGACGTTAGCTTAGACATTTTAGCAGATGGCTTCACAGAGAGATAACGACCCCATGCACTAAACACTTCCGGGTAGATGTTCTTCATCGCTTTGATTGGCGGTTTGTAAACTAACACATAAGGTGCATTACCGCCACCTACCGAGCTGGAGTGTGATGGTGAGAGGACTATTGGTGCTAAAAACACACACAGGTGCCGTGAAAGAAGGAATTGTGAATCTTCATTCATGCTCTCACTTCCACAAGCCCTGGATGCCATCTGTGAGCTTGTATAACCACAACCATAAACTGTAGGAACACAACCATATCGTATAGGACCACAAGCAGACTGTATAACCACAACCATAGACTTTAGGAACACAACCATAGACTGTATGACTATATGACTATTAATACCGATATTAATAAAATGAATTTTCCGTAGAGCTCCGAGACAGGATTGTGTCGAGGCACAGATCTGGGGAAGGTCCCCAAGAACACAGTGGCCTCCATCATTCTTAAATGGAAGAAGTTTGGAACCACCAACACTCTTCCTAGAGCTGGCCTCCCGGCCAAACTGAGCAATCGGGGGAGAAGGGCCTTGGTCAGGGAGGTGACCAAGAACCCGATGGTCACTCGGACAGAGCTTCTGAGTTCCTCTGTGGTGATGGGAGAACCTTCCAGAAGGACAACCAACACTGCAGCACTCCACCAATCAGGCCTTTATGGTAGAGTGGCCAGACGGAAGCCACTCCTCAGTAAAAGGCACATGACAGCCCGCTTGGAGTTTGCCAAAAGGCACTTGGCACCATCCCTACGGGGAAGCATGGTGGTGGCAGCATCATGCTGTGGGGATGTTTTTCAGCGGCAGGGACTGTGAGACTAGTCAGGATCGAGGGAAAGATGAACGGAGCAAAGTACAGAGAGATCCTTGATGAAAACCTGCTCCAGAGCGCTCTGGACCTCAGACTGGGGCAAAGGTTCACCTTCCAACAAGACAACAACCCTAAGCACACAGCCAAGACAATGCAGGAGTGGCTTCGGGACAAGTCTCTGAATATCCTTGAGTGGCCCAGCCAGAGCCCGGACTTGAACCCGATCAAACATCTCTGGAGAGACCTGAAAATAGCTGTGCAGCGTCACTCCCCATCAACCTGCCAGAACTTGAGTGGATCTGCAGAGAAGAATGGGAGAAACTCCCACGCTTGTAGCATTATACCCAAGAAGACTCGAGGCAGTAATCGCTGCTAAAGGTGCTTTAACAAAGGTCTGAATACTTATGTAAATGGTTATTTTCGTTTTTTATTTTTCATAAATTTGCAAACATTTCTAAAAACCTGTTTTTGCTTTGTCATTATGGGGTATTGTGTGCAGATTGATGAGGGGAAAAAAAAACAATTTAATCAATTTTAGAATAAGGCTGTAACGTAACAAAATGTGGAAAAAGTCAAGGGATCTGAATACTTTCTGAATGCACCGTATCTTGAAAACTTGACTGCTGACATACAGAACATGCTGGGACTGTATCAACAGTGGACTAATGACAAAAAAGACCAAAATATAGTTTTTGAGTGGATTTTCTTAATGGTTGTCCAACTGTCCGGGACATGTGACTTGAGCAGTCGAGCAAGTTAAACCTGCTCTGTGGTTGGGCAGGAGATGTTTTGTTTATTTACTGATAGCACCCAAAATGTAAACAATTCTAGTAGTCTGGTGTTTCTGGTTCCTCCCCACTGTGAAGGTGAAAATAGCTACTTTACATTTTCGGGCAAGTGATCATAATCTTCTTCGGCAATCACAAAATATTCCTGACTTGTCTGATGGGCGAGTGCTTTTCAGACCTTAATTTCAGCTGTCCAAACCTTTTTTACTGACCTTTAACAACACTCTCTTTCTGTAGCCTAGTGTCAGGTGGATTTTGTGGGACAATGAACTTAATAAATGTTGATACGACTTCTTATGATGAGCACTGATGACACGAAAAGGATTTCTAGATGATAAAACTTCCCATGCAGTTCTGCAGTTCAAACAAGAACAAAGCGGACACCTGTTTTGGTAAAAAGCTGAGGGACGGTGCTGGAGAAATGTAACCACTCTCAAATTCATAGACAGAGCTATGAATGCAAGGACTGATCATCTACGATATCAACACTATAGTTTTAACCATGTTTTGAGGCTATATAGAGTTTGTTTACATTTACTTAGTTTACAAACATTGGAGTAAAACAAGCTTCTATTTTGGGTTCTGATGGAGGATGACAGTTGAACTAAGCTCACGAGGCATTTATAAATAATATTCTTCAAGAATCAATGGGTACAGTATATGCATTAATTTAAAAGTCCCTTTAAGATAATGATAAATGTTTTAAGATGTTGATATGATCTCTGGCGGGAAAACACAGAGAGGCAGTGGCGTAGAGTAGTTTCGTGAGCTCCCTGGATACAGTTCCCAGCAAGGAAAACAGCTAATTTACGTCAATTCTACTCATTTTCACATGGGAAATTATAATTTGACTGACCACTTCCTGATAACTGTAATAATGATGACGTTTAGAAGGAAGTAGCTATAATCCTATGACATAATATTTACTGAATAGACACAAGTATGATACAATATTAAAAAAATATTTGTTATACACTGAGTGTACAAAACATTAAGAACACCTGCTCTTTCCATGACATAGACTGACCAGGTGAATTCAGGTGAAAGCTATGATCCCTTATTGATGTCACTTGTTAAATCCACTTCAATCAGTGTAAATGAAGGGGAAGAGACAGGTTAAAGAAGGATTTTTAAGCCATGAGACAATCGAGATATGGATTGTGTATGTGTGCCATTCAGAGGGTGAATGGGCAAGACAAAATATGTATGTGTCTTTGGACGGGGTATGGTAGTAGGTGCCAGGCGCACCGGTTTGTGTCAATCTGCTGGGTTTTTCACGCTCAACAGTTTCCCATGTGTATAAAGAATGTTCCACCACCCAAAGGACATCCAGCCAAGTTGACACAACTGTGGGAAGCAATGGACTCAACATGGGCCGGCATCCCTGTGGAACGCTTTCGATACTTTGTAGAGTCCATGCCCCGACGAATTGAGGCTTTTCTGAGGGCAATATTAGGAAGCTGTTCTTAATGTTTTTCACACTCAGTGTATATCACACAAACTAGGTGTGTGTGTGAGAGAGAGGAGAGATAGAGAGAGAGAGAAGGGGATAGGAAAGGGAAAAAGACGTAGGGAAGATAGAAGGGCTCGAGAAGAGGGCCCCTGCCCACTAATATAGAGTGGTCGAGTGATTCTTTCGGCTTTTCTTTCGAACCTCTAGCGTCCCTCCTCTCTCTGCTCTCCGCCCCTCTCTCTTCCCTTCTCGCTCTTTCTCTCCTTCGGTCGTTGGGCGAGAGCTGCTCGGAGTAGCGCGCTCGGCCCGCTGCTGCGCGGGTAACCTGAGAGTCTAGGGGTTGAGGTTTGAGGAGTGCAATAAGCGAGGAGTAGCGGGTTTTATCAGGGTGGGGTCTCTGCTTCTCCCGCCTCGCTCTTGCCTTGCTCGGCCTTCTTGTCCCCTGTCTCTTTCTCGTCTGCTTGCCGCGGGCCCGGCCCCCAAATAGTATTTTCGGTGCAGTCGCGACGCGCTCCGCAGCCGCTACCGCGCTCAAATGGCAATTTTCCCCCCCCCCCCGCTTTTCTGGACTGTTCTGGCGCCCAAGACCGTGATAGGCGGGGTGCGCATTTACAAGGAAGTTGTGTTGATATTTATTTGAAGCACTGCTTAGAACCAGCGTTGACAGAGAGTAGGCTACTTATTGTACGTGTGGCACGTTCCAAGAATTCCATGAGCACCGAGCCACTACCTGTCTAAAAGGTGCAGTGCGTCTAGCCGCGTCAAAAGCCCGGACACCGCTCTCATATGGGGGACTGTCTGCGCAAAACATGCCCCTGCCTGGAGACGCTATGGGTCAGACTGTTTGGCGACAAAAACAACTCTGGACGTCACAAAGTTGAGGGGATCTCGAACGATATCGTCGATGACGAGTGTGTGGAGGACACGGGCAATGGCGGGCAGTCATTCACGAGCAACAAGGTGCACCGGGAGGCGCTCCAGCCGCCCCAGACCACGGAAAGCGCGATCTACAAGGCTTTGTGGGGTTTTGAGGCACGAGCTAAAGAGGAGTTGTCGTTCCAAGAGGGAGATCTTTTCAACGTGATCAGTCGATCCGGAGATTGGTGGACTGCGCGTAAAATAGACAGGAATGGGCGCGTTTTGGCGACGGGGATTGTGCCAAATAACTACCTGGCAAGGGGAGAATCTGTCAACGCACAGCCGTGAGTATCTACCCGACTCCAATACTCCTTCTATTGTCATGCTTCATTAACTGTACAGTCTGTGTGTGTGTGTGTGTGTGTGTGTGTGTGTGTGTGTGTGTGTGTGTGTGTGTGTGTGTGTGTGTGTGTGTGTGTGTGTAAATAGCCTGATGTTTCATGTGAACAACCCCATCTCTGAGAGGTGAGGTAAGATTGAACGTGGAGTGCAGTTATGAAAATCTGCATAACTTCCTCTTTTCCTCCTGCTCTCTTTTATTGCCGCTTTTAAAACGAGCCGAAATGGGAACTATGTATTTACTTACTATTCCAATTTAACAGCAGAAGTGATTCTGAGAAGGCCTGTGCAAGTTGGGCATTTCTGCATGTTCCATTTATTGCACTACACCCATTCAAAGTCCAAGTCCAACCCATGAAGCAAAGTGTTTCCTTTAACTATGGGATCACATTTACTGTAAAATCATAATAGATAATCTTTATTGTTTTTGTGTGTGTCAGTATAGACCCTATTCACTGATATGAACTAACTATAAGTCGCTCTGGATAAGAGCGTCTGCTAAATGACTAAAATGTAAAATGTAAATGAACAGAATAGAATAGAATATTACTTTTGCCTGAATGTCTTTCCTTTGGCTTCACTTACCAATAAGATAAGATAAGATCATATCACAAATCATTGTCAGCGATGTGAACAGATATACTGTTTCATCAGAGTATTATTTATCATCTATGTCCATCTCATCTCTCTCTCTCTTCTATTCTCTATATATTCTATATATCTCTATATTCTACTCTCTATATCTATCATCTATATATCTCTATCTGTTTCTATATATCTGTTTCTCCGGTATCTCTGAGCATCTCTATCTGTATGTAATATATTGATACTCCCTTATCTCTATATATATCTCTCTATCTATATTAGCTCTACCTCTATTTCTAGCTTCAGTCTCTACTTATATCTATATAGTCTATCTGATGTATCTCACATATACTCGTAGATATGTCTCTATATCCCTCATCTCTCCTCACTCTCTCTTATATCTATGTCTAGCTCTGGTATCTCTCTCTCTGGTCTCCTCTTGCACATCTCTATTGTCTATATTTCTCCATTCACATCTCTGTATTATTGTCTCTCTCTACCTCTCATATATATCCCTCCTCCTCTGTCTCTGCCGTCTCTCCGCTCTCGTTCTCTCTGTCTCTCTCTATCTGTCTCTGATCTCTCACTCTCTCTCTCTCTCTCTCTTACTCTTCTTCGCTCTCAACTCGTCTCTCGCTCACCTCTATCTCGTCTGCATATGTCTCTCTCTGTCTCTCTTCCTCTCTCTACTACTCTTCTCCTCTCTCTCCTCTCTCGCTCTCTCTCTTCTTTCTATCTCTCTCCCTAGCTCTCTCTATATTCATCTCTTCCAGATGGTACATCGGGAAGAGGAATCAGGTTTTGGAAGCCCTGAGCCAAATTCTTTCTCCTGAGAATGGAGAGGGAGCCTTCCTCATCCGTGTCAGTGAGAAAGGCAAGGTGGGCTATGTCCTCTCAGGTGGGTGTTGTTTCCCCTTTTTTCTGCAACCTTTTGGCCGGTTACAGTCTCTGCCGGTTGCTCAGGGGGGTGGTGGACAAACAGAGAGAGGGGCGTCAGAATATGCGTCATTTCCCATACATAAACCCAGGTCCCGTTAGAGCGACTAAGGTTGCAGGATTTCGACCAGCCTATGGATATAAAATACTAGCTCATACAATCAGGGTCTAATGATTGTTGATAGGATAATTTTGTGCTTGGCTGGAACAAAAGCCTGCATGCCCTTTGGCTCTCCAGGACCAGGATTGATGACCACTGCATAACCTGTTCTGTTCGATACTGACAGTGACAGAGCCATTTACCACATTCCTAGAGCTGTCTCTACCTTTGTAACTGTAGGCATGCAGTTCTCTGAACTTGTCTTGTCGAACTCAACTCACAAAGGGACGACCGAGCCTTCTCTTTTCCCCCGTTCTAACTGTGATCCTGCATGCTTTCTTCTCGTGTGTATGTGTGTAGATTATGTGTGTCTGGGTGTTGTATGGGTTGTTGTGTGTGTTAGTCGGTGTGTGTGTTCAACGTCCACAGCCCAGCGACGAGCCAAGCACTCAAGATCTCTCCCCACGTCTGTGAGGAGGATGGTCAGTATTGTCTGGAACAGACCCATCTCTTCAACACCCTGATAGACCTGGTGGAGTTCTATAAAACACACTCCCTGGGCTCTGTGGACCGCCGAGGGGAGCCCTGCACCAGGGGAGTTCAGAACCACACACAAGACACTCACACACAACACGCACACACAACACAAACAACACACACTGGGGGAGCCCTGCACCAGGGTGAGTTCAGAAACACACACACACACACACACACACAAACACACACACACACCACGCACAAACATACACACAACACACACTGGGGAGCCACTGCAAGGGTTGTGTCAGAAAAACACACACAAAACCACACACACACACGCAACACACACACAACACATCACACTGGGGGAGCCATGCACCAGGGTGCTGACGCGACACACCGACACACACACAATCCACACACACAATGGGAGAAGAAACCAGGGTGGAGCTCAGAAGAGCTCGGCGATGTAGACAACCGCGTCTCGATCTGGGTCTCGCACTCTCTCTCGCTCTATGTCTTGATTGTCTCTCTCTCTCTCTCTCTAGCATCCTCTCTCTCTCTCTATCTTCTCTACTCTTCCTCTCTCTCTCTCTTTCTCTCTCTATCTCTATCTTCTATCTCTCTCTCTCTCTCTCTCTCTCGCTCTTCTCTCTAGTACTCTTATCTCATCTCTCCCTCTCTCTTCTATCTCTCTGTCTCTGTGTTCTCTCTGTCTCTGCTCTCACTCTGTGTTCTATCTCTCTGTCTGCTCCGCGTCTCTCGTCTCTCTTCTTATCTCTCTCTCGTCTCTCTCTCTCTCTATCTGTCTACTGTCCTGTCTCTGTCTCTGGTCTCTGTCTTGTGTCTAGTATCGGTCTGTCTCGGCTCTCTGTCGCTGTTCCACTCTCTCTCCCCTCGTCTCTCTCTCTCTTCTCTCTCTATCTCTCTCTCTCTCTCTCCTCTCTCTAGCCCTCTCTCTACTCTCTCTTCTATCTCTGTCTTCTCTCACTCTCTCTCTCTCTACTCTATCTTCTCTCCTCGCTCTCTCTCTCTCTCTCTCTCTCTTCTCTCTCCTCTCTCCTCTTCTCTCTCTCTCTCTGTATCACTCGGTGTGTCATCTCTCTCTTTGCTCTGTCGCGCTCTCTGTGTCTCTCTCTCTCTGTCTCTCTCTCTAATCTGTGGGTCCTGGGTTCTCTGTCCACTCTCTGTGTCTCTCTGTCTCGCTCTGTCTCTGTCTAATGCTCTGTCAGCATTACAATGAGCCGTCCGTATATATCTCGGCGGACCAGCCTAATCTGCTCTGTTTTCTTCTTCCACAGAAGTTTCCCTCCTTCTCATTTCTCAAAAAAAAGGAATTTATTTATAAACCCTTTTAACTCAGCATGCAAAGTGCTTTACAGACAACCAGCCTAAACCCTGAAGAGCAGTGCAGAGGCAGAAGCACAGTGGAAAAACTCCCTAGACGGTGTACTACTTTTGGACAGAACCTTACAAAGCTCTGGCCAAAAGTAACACACTATATAAGAAATAGGGTGCCATTTTGGGAATTGCCCCTAGTGTGGTTGTGTTGATTGTGATCGTCGTCATGATAGTTTGACTGTACTATAAAAGCTGTTCAATTTGGATTCTGAGCATTAGATCATTTACAGGAAGAGAACATGTTAGTTCCTCCATGCTGTGAGATAAGCTATTCTGAGGACCGTCAGTAATAGCCAAGCAGGCAGGTAGGTTGCGCATTTAATCCCAGATGCCCACAAATACCAATCATCCTCCTTGCTGCCTACATAAAAGATGGCCAAGTTTGTTTGGCCATTATTACATTTACATCACTTTTGAGCGGGAACTGTGCTTCCGTAGAGGTCGGGGAGCTAGCAGGCCAGAGGTGGATGAACGTAGTGCCCTCGTTTGGGTGTAGGGTCTGATTATACCTAAATAGAATCGTGACTCATGCCAAGCTACAGCAGACGGGTACTAGACATTTTATTTCTGCTTTATGAACGAGATCACAGTCGCACCATCATCCCAGAAACACGACACCCGCTCCAATTCAAATTCTCCCCCAACAGATCCACAGATTACGCAGAAGTCCTCACAAGTATAGTAAACCAAGAAAAATTTGACCAACTGGGGACAGTTGTTAGGGTTAGAATTAGGTTTAGGGTTAGGGTTAAGAGACAGGGTTAGGTTTTGGGTTAGGGTTAAGGTTAGGTTTTTGGGTTAAGGTTAGGGTTAGGGTTAGGGTTAAGGTTAGGGTTAGGGTTAGGGTAAGGGTACGTGTTAGGGTTAGGTTTCGGGTTAGAGTAAATAGGATTTTGAATGGGACTGAATTGTATGTCCCCACAAGGTTAGTTGCGCAAGACTGTGTGTGTGTGTGTTAAGAATTACCTAATTATTTTCTTCTGTAAACCCTATCATCAGAGAAAAATGTTGCATTTCCAGTCTTATGTTACCCCAGGCTGACCTCAGTGGTGTGTGACATCACACATACCTTAGTCTCTCGCCGCAGCCTCAGGGTTCTGGGTGCCGAGAAGACATCTCATACACACGTCTGAACTAAAACAGCCCATTGTTGTCATTCTTACCGTAAGACGCTGCTCAGTGGAATGTTATCTTCCGTCAACTCTCTGTGTGTATTCTTTCATTGCCATAGCAACTATGTAACTGTGGCTTTGTGAACGATAGTCTATGACATAGGAGTTGATCACAGCACATTACAGAACAGGAACGGTCTAGAACATTCCCTGAAATAGTTTCAACATGATACATAGCCTCAGGTCCAACAGTGGATTGGCAAACGAGACTTGGAAGAATGGCAACAATGATACGTGACTGTCTCTTTACTGTATCCATCTCTTTACTGTATCCATCTCTTTTCTGTATCCATTCTTTACTGGATCTATCTCTTTACTGATCCATCTCTTACTGTATCCATTCTTTACTGTATCCATCTCTTTACTGTATCCCTCTCTTACTGTATCCATTCTTTACTGTATCTGTTTCTTTTCTGTATCCATCTCTTTTCTGTATCCGTTTTCTTTACGTATCCATCTCTTTACTGTATCCATCTCTTTACTGTATCTGCTCTTTATGTATCCATCTCTTTACTGTATCTGTCTCTTTCCTGTATCCATCTCTTACTGTATCCATCTCTTTATGTATCTGTCCCTTACTGTATCCATCTCTTTACTGTATCTGTCTCTTTACTGTATCCATCTCTTTACTGTATCCATCTCTTTACTGTATCCATCTCTTTACTGTATCTATCTCTTTACTGTATCCATCTCTTTACTGTATAGTCTCTTTACTGTATCCATCTCTTTACTGTATCCATCTCTTTACTGTATCCATCTCTTTACTGTATCCATCTCTTTACTATAATGTTCTTTACTGTATCCATCTCTTTCTGTATCCATCTCTTTACTGTATCCATCTCTTACGTATCTGTCTCTTTACTGTATATGTCTCTTTACTGTATCCATCTCTTACTGTATCCATCTCTTACGTTACCATCTCTTTACTGTATCTGTCTCTTTACTGTATATGTCTTTACTGTATCCATCTTTACTGTATCCATCTTTACTGTATCTGTTCTTTACTGGGATATGTCTTTTTTACTGTATCTATCTCTTTACTGTATCCATCTCTTTACTGTATCTGTCTCTTTACTGTATCCATCTCTTTACTGTATCCATCTCTTTACTGTATCCATCTCTTTACTGTATCTGTCTCTTTACTGTATCCATCTCTTTACTGTATCCATCTCTTTACTGTATCTGTCTCTTTACTGTATCCATCTCTTTACTGTATCCGTCTCTTTACTGTATCCATCTCTTTACTGTATCCATCTCTTTACTGTATCTGTCTCTTTACTGTATCCATCTCTTTACTGTATCTGTATCTTTACTGTATCCATCTCTTTACTGTATCCATCTCTTTACTGTATCTGTCCCTTTACTGTATCCATCTCTTTACTGTATCTGTCTCTTTACTGTATCCATCTCTTTACTGTATCCAATCTCTTTACTGTATCCATCTCTTTTACTGTATCTATCTCTTTACTGTATCCATCTCTTTCACTGTATCTGTCTCTTTACTGTATCCATCTCTTTACTGTATCCATCTCTTTACTGGTATCTGTCTCCTTACTGTATATGTTCTCTTTACGGTTATCCATCTCTTACTGTATCCATCTCTTTACTGTTATCCATCTCTTTACTGTATCTGTCTCTTTACTGTATATGTCTCTTTACTGTATCCATCTCTTTACTGTATCCATCTCTTTACTGTATCTGTCTCTTTACTGTATATGTCTCTTTACTGTATCTATCTCTTTACTGTATCCATCTCTTTACTGTATCTGTCTCTTTACTGTATCCATCTCTTTACTGTATCCATCTCTTTACTGTATCCACCTCTTTACTGTATCCATCTCTTTACTGTATCTGTCTCTTTACTGTATCTATCTCTTTACTGTATCCATCTCTTTACTGTATCCATCTCTTTACTGTATCCGTCTCTTTACTGTATCTGTCTCTTTGCTGTATCCATCTCTTTACTGTATCCATCTCTTTACTGTATCCATCTCTTTACTGTATCCGTCTCTTTACTGTATCCATCTCTTTACTGTATCCATCTCTTTACTGTATCTGTCTCTTTACTGTATCTGTCTCTTTGCTGTATCCATCTCTTTACTGTATCCATCTCTTTACTGTATATGTCTCTTTACTGTATCTATCTCTTTACTGTATCTGTCTCTTTACTGTATCTATCTCTTTACTGTATCTATCTCTTTACTGTATCCATCTCTTTACTGTATCCATCTCTTTACTGTATCCATCTCTTTACTGTATCCGTCTCTTTACTGTATCCATCTCTTTACTGTATCCATCTCTTTACTGTATCCATCTCTTTACTGTATCTATCTGTTTGTGACTGCCGAAGTTAAGTTACCAACCCATTACTGATGCACCTATGCCTGAAGACACACTTACAAACATATACACCCACCCTGACCCTGATATCTATATATCTACCTGACCCTGATATCTATATATCTACCTGACCCTGATATCTATATATCTACCTGACCCTGATATCTATATATCTACCTGACCCTGATATCTATATATCTACCTGACCCTGATATCTATATATCTACCTGACCCTGATATCTATATATCTACCTGACCCTGATATCTATATATCTACCTGACCTTTATATCTTTGTGATTTCAGACTCGGTGAACGACCATGAGTTCCAGTGTGAGGTGCAGATCCTGAAGAGGCTGAGACACAGACACCTGATCTCCCTGTTCGCCGTCTGCACCTCCTCATCCCCCTACTACATCATCACTGAACTCATGGAGAAGGGAAACCTGCTGCACTTCCTCAGAGGTTAGTCAGCCAGTCTTCCAGCCAGTCCTTCAGCCAGTCCTCCAGCCAGTCCTCCAGCCAGTCCTCCAGTCAGTCCTCCACCCAGTCCTCCAGCCAGTCCTACACCAGTCCTCCAGTCAGTCCTCCAGTCAGTCCTCCACCCAGTCCTCCACCCAGTCCTCCACCCAGTCCTTCAGCCAGTCCTCCACCCAGTCCTCCAGCCATTCCTCCAGCCAGTCCTACACCAGTCCTCCAGTCAGTCCTCCAGCCATTCCTCCAGCCAGTCCTCCAGTCAGTCCTCCAGCCAGTCCTCCAGCCAGTCCTCCATCCAATCCTACAGCCAGTCCTCCACCACACCGCAATGCTCTCTTCTCTATGACTCTGAACCAGGCCCTTACTGTACATACAATGGTCTTTCTGAAATTCATTTTTGAGAGTGGCCTCAAATATATTTTGTTTTCTCAACAGTCAAAACGAAAGTATTTTCAACTGAGTACCTGCTTCAAAATGTAATACAAGTGTAATGTACCCCCTTCAGTGAGATTGGTGGGGATAGAAAAATTAACTGGTCACTTTTACCAGCTACATTTTCAGATCATCTCTCCTAGGGGTCCATAGTTCTGACCAATCATTCTCTCTCTCCAGGTTCAGAGGGTTCTCAGCTGGACCTGGTGTCTCTGGTGGACATGGCAGCCCAGGTGGCTGATGGTATGGCGTACCTGGAGCAGCAGAACAGTATCCATAGAGACCTGGCGGCCCGAAACGTCCTGGTGGGAGAGAACTACATCTGTAAGGTGGCCGACTTCGGACTGGCCAGGGTCATCAAGGTTAGTATAATCTGTCGTGGACAGACGCATGTAACATAGGATGGTATCGTAGCGTCTCTCACCAGACTTTGGGATGCGACGACTAACATGGTAAGTAGTAATAACTAGAGAACTACATCTGCAAGGTGGCTGACTTCGGACTGGCCAGAATCATGAAGGTTTTTAGAGAGAACTACATCTGCAAGGTAGCTGACTTCGGACTGGCCAGAATCATGAAGGCTACTAGGGTCCCAGCCAACAACAAACATTCCCTCACCTTTAGAGAACGTTCATTAGGTCATTACTTGGACTGGCCAGGGTCATCAAGGTCAGCAGGGATAAACCTGGGGTGATGGTATGTGTTTGTGTTTTACTGGTACCATGATTGGGTGGACGTTGGGTTTTCCCAATCCCAACTGGTACTGTTAAGAACTAGGATAGACAGCATTCTACTAAGCATTTTACAAGAAAAATAAAGCTCAGTGCATTTTAGTTGGAAGTAATTGTATTCAGCACCAGCAACTTAGTGTTGATTGAACATGGTTTATGTTGTTAAAACATACCCAGAATTGTTTAAATATTTTCAACCACATGACTTTGCCAGCTGTCAGCAGTTTGTTCTCTTCCCCTCATGTCCCAATATATTTGTAGTCATAATTTCATAATTTGTACTGCGGAATTGTTACATCCTCGTTTCGTTTCTCTCCATCCTCAGGAGCCCTTCTACGTGTCTGAGGATAAGAAGATCCCCTACAAATGGAGTTCCCCGGAGGCCATCAGCCACGGACGTTTCTCCAACAAGTCAGATGTCTGGTCCTTTGGGGTTCTGCTCTACGAGATACTAACCTATGGCGGGAATCCATACCCAGGTACGTCATGATCTCCTAACCCAGTGGCTTTCGCAATTTTGTTCCCTCTGCATAGCTGTGTGGTATTAATCCTAATTTTTATTATAAACGGTAGGCCTACAGACCGGGAGCTAATTGCCACAGGCTAAGTCTACACAGGCAACCCAATTCTAATATTTTTCCCACTAATTGGTCTTTTGACCAATGACATCAGATCTATTCACATCAGCTCTTTTTCAGAGCTAATCTGATTGGTCAAAATACCAATTAGTAAAAAATAAAAAAAAAGATCAGAATTGGGCTGCCTGTCTAAACGCAGCCTAGATTTCTTCCTTCCAGGGAGTGTTTCCTGGCCGCTGTGCCCTCACTTCGGCTTTGCTTGCTCTTTGGGTTTATAATGAAGCTTGTAGTTCTACAGTGTACATAGTGTAGAGTGCATTCGGAAAGTATTCAGACCCCTTGACTTTTTCCACATTTTGTTACGTTACAGCCTTATTCTAAAATTTATGAAATTATTTTTTCCCCCCCCTCATCAATCTACACACAATACCACATAATGACAAAGCAAAAACTGGTTTTTAGAATTTTTTGCAAATGTATTAAAAATAAAAAATGTAAATATCTTATTTACATAAGTATTCAGACCCTTTTACTCAGTACTTTGTTGAAGAACCTTTGGCAGCGATTACAGCCTCGAGTCTTCTTGGGTATGACGCTACAAGCTTGGCACACCTGTATTTGGGGAGTTTCTCCCATTCTTCTTTGCATATCCTCTCAAGCTCTGTCAGATTGGATGGGGAGCATCGCTGCACAGCTATTTTCAGGTATCTCCAGAGATGTTCGATCGGGTTCAAGTCCGGGCTCTGTCTGGGCCACTCAAGGACATTCAGAAACTTGTCCCAAAGCCACTCCTGCATTGTCTTGGCTGTGTGCTTAGGGTCGTTGTCCTGTTGGAAGGTGTACCTTCGCCCCAGTCTGAGGTCCTGAGCGCTCTGGAGCAGGTTTTCATCAAGGATCTCTCTGTACTTTGCTCCGTTCATCTTTCCCTCGATCCTGACTAGTCTCCCAGTCCCTGCCACTGAAAAACATACCCACAGCATGATGCTGCCACCACCATGCTTCACCGTAGGGATGGTGCCAGGTTTCCTCCAGACTTGACGCTTGGCAAGAGTTCAATCTTGGTTTCATCAGACCAGAGAATCTTGTTACTCATGGTCTGAGATTCCTTTAGGTGCCTTTTGGCAAACTCCAAGTGGGCTGTCATGTGCCTTTTACTGAGGAGTGGCTTCTGTCTGGCCACTCTACCATAAAGGCCTGATTGGTGGAGTGCTGCAGAGATGGTTGTCCTTCTGGAAGTTTCTCCCATCTCCACAGAGGAACTCTGGAGCTCTGTCAGAGTGACCATCGGGTTCTTGATCACCTCCCTGACCAAGGTCGTTCTCCCCCGATTGCTCAGTTTGGCCATGCGGCCAGCTCTTGGTGGCTCCAAACCTCTTCCATTTAAGAATGATGGCCACTGTGTTCTTGGGGACCTTCAATGCTGCAGACATTTTTGGTACCCTTCCCCAGATCTGTGCCTCGACACAATCCTGCCTCGGAGCTCTGCGGACAATTCCTTTGACCTCATGGCTTGGTTTTTGCTCTGACAGGTGTGTGCCTTTCCAAATTTACATTTACATTTTAGTCATTTAGCAGACGCTCTTATCCAGAGCGACTTACAGTTAGTGAATACATCTTTTTTTTTTATACTGCCCCCCCGTGGGAATCAAACCCACAACCCTGGCGTTGCAAACGCCATGCTTCTATCAACTGAGCTACATCCCTGCCGGCCATTCCCTCCCCTACCCTGGACGACGCTGGGCCAATTGTGCGCCGCCCATGAGTCTCCCGGTCGCGGCCGGCTGCGACAGAGCCTGGATTCGAACCAGGATCTCTAGTGGCACAGTTAACACTGCGATGCAGTGCCTTAGACCACTGCGCAAATCATGTCCAATCAATTGAATTTACCACAGGTGGACTCCAAACAAGTTGTAGAAACATCTCAAGGATGATCATTGGAAACAGGATGCACCTGAGCTCAATTTCGAGTCTCATAGCAAAGGGTCTGAATACTTATTTAGAAAACCTGTTTTCGCTTTGTCATTATGGGGTATTGTGTGTACATTGATGAGGATAAAAAAAAATTAAATACAGTTTTGAATAAGGATGTAATGTAAGAAAATGTGGAAAAAGTGAAGGGGTCTGAATACTTTCTGAATGGACTGTACCTCATGTGGATTTGTGTTCTCTCTGCTTATACATGTGTTGTCTGTGAATCCAGTTTGTTGTCTCTCTGTATTCCTGTTTTATTGTCTCTCTGTATATCCTGTTTATTGTCCTCGGCTGTATCTCCGTATCTCCTGTTATTGTCTCTCTGTATATCCTGTGTATTGTCTCTCTGTATCTCCTGTTTATTGTCTCTCTGTATATCCTGTTTATTGTCTCTCTGTATATCCTGTTTATTGTCTCTCTGTATATCCTGTTTATTGTCTCTCTGTATCTTCTGTTTATTGTCTCTCTGTATCTCCTGTTTATTGTCTCTCTGTATGTCCTGTTTATTGTCTCTCTGTATCTCCTGTTTATTGTCTCTCTGTATCTCCTGTTTATTGTCTCTCTGTATATCCTGTTTATTGTCTCTCTGTATGTCCTGTTTATTGTCTCTCTGTATATCCTGTTTATTGTCTCTCTGTATCTCCTGTTTATTGTGTCATCACCATTTCACAAATTCCTGTACATGCAAATGTATTTGGCGAATAAAGGTGATTCTGATTCTGATTAGGCCTGGGTTACTGTTTTACCACTTTGTGACAACTAGTGATGTAAAAAGGGCTTAATAAATAAAATGCGACTGATCGATTGATTGACTGATGATATGGCCTTTCTCTGTGATCCAGGCTACAACAACAACGAGGTGTACCGTCAGATCATCGCCGGCTACAGGATGCCAGCTCCAGAGAAATGTCCAGACTTCCTCTACAAAGTCATGTTGGCCTGTTGGAGTGACAGCCCTGCAGACAGACCGGACTTCAAGGAGCTCAGGCCCAAATTGGAGAACGTCAACAGCTATGAGCTGGAGCAGTGACCCATAGAACTGGAAATAACCCATTGCCATTGAGGGCTTCCACCATTTTAAAGTAGTCAACTGGATGGGACTTCCAATGGGTTAAGGACAGCGGAGGGCTGCTGAGGGGAGAACGGCTCATAATAATGTCTGGAACGGAGCAAATGGAATGGAACCAAACCGGTGTGTTTGATGTATTTGATACCATTCCACCCATTCTGCTCTAGACATCACCACGAGCCCGTCCTCCCCAATTAAGGTGCCACCAACCTCCTGTGGTTAAGGATCACATGATTCCATTCAGGTCATCAGGAGGGATTAGCCAATTCATTACACTTGTGAGCAAACATTCCATAACTGCAGGTGGCAGTAAATCGCCAACTTTCCAGGTGGCAGTATGCACCCTTTCAGTTTGTTTACCAACTCATAGAAGTAGTAGAAGAACGTTGACTGCTTAAAAATGGAGATGGCCTCAATCGTGCTATAATGGAACAGATACAAAGATGAGTCGTCTATCTGAGTCTATTGCCTCACCCTGGCTCTGACCCAAACCCTGGCCTGCAGGGACTGTCCCTGGCCACAGGGGGGCAGCAGAGTCAGTGTCAGAGAAAATGGCGATGAAGCTATTGGAGGGGTGCAGCTGTAGGGGTAGCCTGTCTGGTGGACTTGTCCCATACTATGTAGCCAACTTTTCTATGGTTGTTATGTCAGGTTCAGCTTCTGCCTGGCATGGAACAGTTTGTTTATATTGTAATAAATGTACACAAAAATACAATATCTTGGACTTTCAAATCTTTATTTTACTTGTCAAATTTTTTTTCTCCATTTGTAACGTACCTGTATCCTTATCTTGTTTAATCTTATACAGTAAGTCTACATGTACTTTCTTTCATTGGTCCCTAATATTATGAACCGTTCTCTCCATATATTCTAGTGTCTGTCGAGAAAATTCAAATTAAAGGTATAAATGGATGGCTTTAGATAAATGTACTGAAAACCCTATTGAATGAAAACTCCAAGAGAAAATCTGTTGGCCAGCAAGTGGCGGGGTTTTCAGTGGTTCAATAAAATGTATTCAGCGCGCGCAAGGGGACCACGCCTGCAACGCCCGTTATACTCCTGCCTAAGGTAAGTCTGAATACCAACTACTGAGAAGTGCGCGGGAAAGGCGTGCATTTCCTAAGTCTGAATCGGGCCCATAGGAAAAAGGATGCGTTTTGAGATGGACGCCCAGTCTACAGTGGTTAACTACACTCTTAGAAAAAAAGGTGCTGTCTAGAACCTTAGAGGGTTCTTCGGCTGTCCCCATTGGAGAACCCTTTGAAGAATCCTTGTTGGTTCCAGGTAGAACCCTTTTGGTTCTAAGTAGAACTGTTTCGGGTTCAATGTAGAACCCTTTCCAAAGAGGGTTCTACATGGAATCCAAAAGGGTTCTTCTCTCGGGACAGCCAAAGGACCCTTTTGGAACCCTTTGTCTAAGAGTGTAGGTAAACTGCTCCCTATATACTGTCTATACCATACTGTCTATACTATACTGTCTATACTATACTGTCTATACTATACTGTCTATACTATACTGTCTATACCATACTTTTCTATCTATACTACCTTCTATAATATCTGTCTATATATACACTTCTATACTATACTGTCTATACTCATACTTGTCTAAAAACCCATACTATACTGTCAATAGCTATATAACGTCTATAATCCATACTTTCTATACTATACTATTAACTTCTATAATATACTACTATATGGGCTATAACCCAATAGTGTATATACTATACTGTCTATACTATACTGTCTATACTATACTGTCTATACAAAATGTCTATAAATACTGTTTCTTTTAATAATGTCTATACCATACTGTCTATACCATAGTCTATACTATACTGTCTATACTATTGTCTATACATTTTACTATATGTCTATACATACTGTCTATAATTTTTACTGTCTATACTATATCTATACTTACTGTCTATACTATACTGTCTATAATATACTCACAAATATATATACTGTCTATACTATACTATACTGTCTATACCATAATGTCTATACTATACTATAATGTCTATACTATACTGTCTATACCATACTGTCTATACTATACTGTCTATTTAAAAACTTACGTTATAATACTGTCTTATTACCATACTGTCTTTTTACGTATACTGGTTCTATACTATACTTTATACTATTTATAATATTCTAACTATACTGGTTTTTATTTTTTAAATATACTGTCTATACGTTTTTTTCTTATACTTACTGTCTATACTATACTGTCTATAATATACTCACAAATATATATACTGTCTATAAAATACTTTTTACATTGTCTATACCCTAATGTCTTATTTACTAGGAATATACTGGATATATTACCCAATATAATGTCTATACTTTTTATATACTGTCTATACATACTTCTATACCATACTGTCTATACTATACTGTCTATACTATACTGTCTATACCATACTGTCTATACCATACTGTATATACTATACTATACTGTCTACACTATACTCCCTATACTATACTGTCTATACCATACTGTCTGTACTATACTGTCTATAATATACTCACAAATATATATACTGTCTATACTGTACTGTCTATACTATACACACAAATATATATACTGTCTATACTATACTGTCTACTGTCTTACTATACTGTCTATACTATACTGTCTATACTATACTCACAAATATATATACTGTCTATACTATACTGTCTATACTATACTGTCTATACTATACTGTTCTATAATGTACTGTAATACTTTCTGTCTAACCATACTGTCTATACTTACTGTCTTTTACTGTTATTACTTATACTATACTGTTACTATCACTATACTTCTACTATACTGTTTTTATACCCATACGGGCTATACATACTGTCTGTACTATACTGTCTATAATATACACACAAATATATATACTGTCTATACTATACTGTACTATCTATACTATACTGTCTATACTGTACTGTCTATAATATACACACAAATATATATACTGTCTATACTATACTTTACTATCTATACTATACTGTTCTATACGTACTTCTATACTGTCTACTATTGTCTATACTATACTGTCTATACCATACTGTCTATTTCAATTACTGTCTTTTACTATACTGTCTTACTATACTGTCTATATACTGTCTATAATATACTGTCTATATATAAACTGTTTAAATAACTGTCTATACCAATTCTTACTTCTTCTATACCTATTTCTGTCTTAAATACTTCTTACTAAATTTATATTACTGTCTTTATACGTCTATACTATACTGTCTATACTATACTGTCTATACCATACTGTCTATACTGTCTATACTATACTGTCTATACTATACTGTCTATACTATACTGTCTATACTATATTTATACTGTTATACTATATGTCATATACTGTCTATACTATATGTCTATACATACGTCTATACGATACTGTCATATTACTATACTGTCTATACTATAATGTCTTACAACTCCTATACTGTACTGTCTATACTATTACGTTATACTTACTGTTATAACTATACTGTCTATAAAATACTTTTTAAAAAATAATACTGTCTATACTATATATACTGGTTTCTTAGTTTTCCATACTCTATACTTCTATATATGTCTATACCTAATGGTCTATACCATACTGTCTATAATCTATACTATACGGTCTATACTATATGTCTATTACTATACTATATTGTCTATACTATACTGTCTTATAGCTATACTATACTGCTATACTTGTAACTGTCTATACTTATGTCTATACTATAATGTCTATAATATACTCACCAAATATATATGATGTCTTACTTTTATATACTGTCTATACATACGTCTATACATACTGTCTATACTATACCTTAAAACTGTCTATACTATACTGTCTAACATACTGTCTATACTAATGTCTATACATAACTGTCTATACTTATACTATACTCTATACTATACTGTTTACTATACTGTCTATACTATACTCCCATACTGTACTGTCTATACTATACGTCTATACATATGTCTATACATACCCATACTGTCTATACTTCTGTCTATACATACTTTATAACTATATTTTCTATAATAACTTCTATACTGTACTGTCTATACTATACTGTCTATACTTACTGCTATATACTATACTGTCTAACATATGTCTATACTATACTGTCTATACTATCGCTTTATACTATACTATACTGTCTTACTATACTGTCTTACTATACTTTTACTGTCTAACTATACTTCTATACTATACTGTCTATACTTACTGCTATAATATACCAAAACCAAATAGTATATATACTGTCTATACTTTTACTTCTACCATATGCTATAATGCTATACTACTGTCTATACATACTGTCTTACCATACTGTCTATTCAAAAATGTCTATACCATATGTCTTACTGACTGTCTATAATATACTCCTATATATAAAAACACAATTTATATTACTGTCTATACTATACTTAGACGTCTATACCATACTGTCTATAATATACTTTTTACCCAAGTTACCTATCGTCTATACTATACTGTCTTCATACTATCTGTTATACTATACTCTCTATACCTTTTCTGTCTATAATACTGTCTACACTATCTGTCTATCTTACTGTCTATAATTACTGTTATACTATACTTCTATTTATACCAAATTATCTATATTGTCTATACTTTACATACTGTCTATACATACTGTTATACTATACCCTTTTATACTGTCTATACCATACTGTCTATACATAATGTCATACCTATACTGTCTATACTATACTGTCTATACATACTTGTCTATTTCTATACTGTCTATACTATACTTATACTATACCCTAACACTGTCTATACATACTGTCTATACTATACCCTAATACTGTTAAATATCTGTCTATTACTATAGTACATACCATACTGTCTATACCTATTCTAACTATCGTTCTACTATACCCGTCATAATACTGTCTATACTATACTGCCCAACTATAACTGATACTATACTGTCATACTATACGTCATACAATGTCTATATATACTGCATACCTACCCCTCTTAATTTCCTATAAAATTTTCTATTTACTGTCTATACCATACTGTCTTATATACTGTCTACCATACTTCTGTTATCTAACTTGTCTAAATACTCACTTATATACTTTTATCTTCACCCATTACTTACTGTCTCTACATTACGTCTATCAACTGCTCTATACTATACTTCTATACCATACTGTAATACCCTATACTATTATATACTAATAAGTCTATCTTTTTTTATAACTTCTATTAATTCTTATACTGTCTAACATACTGTCATTACGTTATACTATACTGTCTATACTATTCTGTCTATACTATACTCTATACTATACTGTTATACTATACTGTCCCATCATAGCTATACTATACTGTCTATACGTACTCCACTATACTGTCTATACCATACTGTCTATTACTATACTGTCTATAATTATTATACTATATTATTTTCTATACTTATACTGTCTATACTATTTTCTGTCTATACTATACCCCATACTTCTCCTATACTACCTATACTATACTGGGCTATACTATACTGTCATACTATACTGTCTATACTATACCTTTCTGTCTATTTTATACTGTCTAAACCATTTTACTGTCTATACTATACTGTATACTATACTGTTTTATAACATACTGTCTATACTATAAATGTTTTATACCTTACTATATGTCTATATATACGTTATACTTTCTATACATCTGTCTATACTATACTTTATATACCACTATATCCCATACTATACGTCTTATATATGTTTCTATATGTCTAAAATACTGTCTATACTTACTGTATAACTATACTGTCTATACCATACTGTCTTCCATAGGTTATACGTCTATTTTATACTTCTATAATATACTGTCTATACTGTTCTTACATACTGTCTATACCATACTTATTCTATACTTATGTCTATATAGTCTATAAATTTTTACGTCTAAAATACTTCATATATACGTCATAAAACTGTCTATACCATACTGTTTACTGTCTATAATACTGCACAACGTATATTATGTCTTTTACGTTGTACTATACTGTCTATACATAATGTTAACCACAGGTACTATACTGGTTCTAAAATACCAAAAACGATATACTAAGGGCTATAAATATACGGGCTATTAAATGCTCCATAGCTAATGTAACTAACGTCTTCATGTCATAAGGGTCGGTCTAAAACCTACTGTCTACATGATCTAACTAATGTAAACTATGTCATACCTCTGTTATCGTCTTATATACTGTCTTACTATACTGTCTATATATACGTCTATACAACTGTTCTATCTATACATACTGTCTATACTATACTGAATATACTGTCTATACCATACTGTCTATACTATACTGTCTATACTATACTCCCTATACTATACTGTCTATACTATACTGTCTATACCATACTGTCTATACTATACTGTCTATACTATACTGTCTATACCATACTGTCTATAAACTCCAATATTCTTTTTATACTTCTGTATATACTATACTGTCTATAATATGTCTATACTACTGTCTATACATACTTCTATAAAAACTGTCTAATACTGTTATATTAATATATGTCTATACTGTATATATATACTCCTATACAAAACTGTCTATACTATTTCTGTCTTACTATACGTCTACACTATCCCCCCTAAATATCCGTCTTACTATAATGTCTATATATACTCCCACAAATTTATATACTGTCTAACTACCTGCTATCTTACTGTCATACTATACTGTCTATAATATCCCCAAAAAATACCCAAAACTGTCTATAAACTTATCTTACTGTCTATACCATAACTGTCTATACTATACTGTTATACTATACCCAAAACAATATATATATTACGTCTATACTATACTGTCTATACTATACTATTACGTCTATACTATAACTGTCCATACTTTACTGTCTATACAATACTTCTTGTTTTCTATAACTGTTATAATATACTTACCCCAAATAGCTAATACCCGTCTTATTTCTATTTTGTATTCTATACCATACGTCTAATTTCCTACTGTCTAATATCCACAATATATATACTGTCTATACTATCTGTTTTCATACCCCATAAAATACTGTCTATACCTTACTGTCTATACCCGTCTATACTATAATATATGTCTAACTATATCTATACTATACTCTATACCATACTGTCTATACATACTGTCTACTATCCCGTCTATATTACCCCAAATATTATAATACTGTCTAACTATCTGTTTCTATTTCCTATCTATACTGTCTATACTTACTGTCTATATATTTCCCCTATAATACTGTCTTAAAACTCATACCCGTCTATCTATACTTTAAAATGTCTATACTATACTGTCTATCTATACTGCCTATACTATACTGATACATTCCTATAATATACTTCACAAATATATATACGTCTATACTAGGACTATACTGTCTATTTCTATACTGCCCCCTATCTATACTGTCTATAAATATACTGTTACTAACTGTCTATAATATACTTATCTACTTTATACATATGTTACTTCTATATCCATAATTGTTTTAACATACTGTCTAATTACTTTTTACTGTCCCATCCATACTGGGCTATACCTACTGTCTACCATCTTTTTCTATACGTTCTACTATACTG
Organism: Coregonus sp. 'balchen'; assembly: GCA_902810595.1. Lineage (NCBI taxonomy): Eukaryota > Metazoa > Chordata > Actinopteri > Salmoniformes > Salmonidae > Coregonus > Coregonus sp. 'balchen'. The sequence goes on from LR778276.1 coordinate 45,713,801, forward strand.
TCTATACTATACTGTCTATACCCCATACTGTCTATACTATTATGCCCATCTATATATACTGTTCTATACCCATACTATACTTGTCAACATACCCTAACCCCTAAACATACTGTCTACCATCCCGTCCAATACTATCTGTTATACTATATTCTATATATGTTATACTAATTTACTGTCTAAATATACTCCCTATACCATACTGTCTATACCATACTGTCTATACTATACTGTCCATACTATACTGTCTATACTATACTGTCTATAATATACTCACAAATATATATACTGTCTATACTATACTGTCTATCTATACTTTTCTATCCTGTCTATACTTATTTTCTATCTATATGTCTATACTATATTGTCTATACTATACTGTCTATTCTATACTGTCTATACTATACTGTCTACTTACTTTTAAAATGTCTATCTATCCCGTACTATCTATACCCATACTTGGGCTATCTTTTCCCCTTCCTATGTATATACCATGTCTATACTTCTACTATACTGTTATACTATGCTTCTATACTATAATGTCTATACTATACTGTCTATCTATACTCCTATACTTTTCTATACATACTGTCTACATATACTGTCATACATATCTTAATGTTATCTATCTTTAAAATAAAAACTGTCTACTATTAGTTTTATACTATCCCGTCTATACTATACTGTCTATCTATAATACTGTCTTATTCGTATACTTCAATACCATACTGTCTATACCATAGGGCTATACTATACTGTCTATACTTACCCTATACCATACTGTCCATACTATCAATGTCTACATATACTGTCTATAATTTATACTCCAACAAATTATAATACTGTCTAACTATCGTCTATAACTTTACATACTATACATATGTCTTTACTATACTTTACGTCCCGCACTATACTCCTATACCATCTGTCTATACTAACTGTCTAAAAACTTATTAAATGTCTATTACTTAAATGTCTTACTATACTCCCCATAATTACTCACAAATATATATACTGTCTATACTATACTGTACTGTCTATACTATTTCTGTTCTATACTATACTTTTACTTCTATACCATACTGTCTATCCATACTGTCTATACTTATACTATACTACCTGTCTATTACCGATACTATAATTTTACTATATTCTATACCATATGTCTATACATACTGTCTACACTTAATTGTCTAACCCATACTGTCTCTTACTATACTCCCTTTTACCATACTGCATACTGCCCCCTTTTTCTTCCATACTATTACTGTCTAACTAAATTATCTATACTGTCTATACTATACTTTCCCATACATACTGTTTTCTGTCTATACTATACTCACTATACCCCATACCCTCTTTCTTACTATAATGTCTTATACCCCAATATTGTCTATTTATGCTTACTTTCTCCTATACCTGTAATACCATACTGTTACCTATATGTCTAAATATACCCGTCTATACTATACTCCCTATACCATACTGTTATACCATACTGTCTAACTATCTTCTTATATACTATACTATCTGTCTATACTATCTGTCTATTACGGGCTATACTATACTGTCTTTACTATACTGTCTATACTATACTCCCTATACCATACTGTCTGTACTATACTGTCTATACTATACTGTCTATACTATACTCCCTATACCATACTGTCATACATCTGTCTATACTATACTGTATACTAAATTTCTATACCTACTGTCTATCTATACTGTCTATACTATACTTCTATACTATAATTGTCTATACTATCCCTATACTAATGTCTATACCATACTGTCTTTCTATACTGTCTATAATATACTCAACAATTATATATACTGTCATACTATACATACGTCTAACTTATACTCCTATCTATACGTCTATACTAAACCATATGTCTTTCTATACTGTCTAAAAATACTTCAAAAATATATCTCTTATATACCCCATACTATGTTAACTATATGTCTATACTATACTGTTATATATACCCCAAATATTTTTATCTGGGCTATACAATACTTACTATTCTATACTCCTGTCTATACTATCCCGTCTATTTATACTGTATTACTATAACTGTCTATATATACTTCTATACCAACTGTCTAACCCTTTTAACTGTCCTAATCTATACTGTCTATACTATACCCATCCCCTTATACTTACTGTTATACTAACTCCCTATACCATACTGTCTATACCATACTTCACTATTACATAGTCTAACTAACTGCAATAATAGTCTAACTATACGTCTTACATACTTTATACTATCTTTACCATCTGTCTATACCTACTGTCTATACTATACCTATACTATACTGTCTTACTATACTGTCTATACAATACTGTCTATACTATATTCTATACTATACTGTCTATACTATACTCCCTATACCATACTGTCTATACCATACTGTCTTACCATCCCGTCTATTTATAATGTCCTTTCTATCCCGTCTTATACATACTGTCTAAAACCCATACTCCCTATACATAGTCTATACCAACGTTATACTCTCCTATTTCTATACTTGTCTATACCATTTCTGTCTATACTATACTGTTATACTATACTGTTTATACTTAATCTGTATATATGCTATACCTTATTCATACTATATGTCTAACACTATACTCCCTATACATACTGTCTTACCATAATGTCTATACTATACTGTCTATACTATACTGTCTTATAACCCTATACATCTCTAACTTTTCACTGTCAACTATACTGTCTATACTACCCCCTTTCTACTGTTATCTGTTACTATACCCATAATAGTCTATACTATACTGTCTATACTATACTGTCTATACTATACTCCCTATACTATACTGTCTATACATACTGTCATTTCCTTACGTCTATACTATATGTCTATACTTACCCTATAATATCTATACTTTATTTACTTAATTAAATTCTATACTATATGTTATACCTAATGTCTATACTATACTGTCTATATATACTATAATCCTATACATACTGTCTTACATACTGTTATACTATATGTTTTCTATACTATTACCTGTCTATACATACTCCTATATACGGCTATAATATCTTGTCATACTATACTGTCTATACATACTGTCTATAATACTATCTCCCTATACATTTTCTAACTATCTGTCTTTAACGTCATACTATACTATACTATACTGTCTTTCATAATCCTATAATCTGTCGACCATACTGTCTATACTATACTTATAATATCTTACTTACTGTCATACAAAACTCCTATACATACTTTTACATACTGTATACTATACTGTCTAACTATAATGTCTATACTATACTTCCTATAATATCTCTATACTATACTGTCCTATTTTATACTCCTGCTAACTATACTGGCTATATATACTCCTATATTATAACTGTCTATACTATACTGTCTATAATATTAACCCCTTTACTAGTACGTCTATACTATACTCTATACTATACTAAATACATATCGTCATCTTTTTCTTTTACTGTCTTACCATACTCTTTTACTATACTTATACATCGTTATACTATACTGCTATACCATACTGTCTATACTATCTGCTATACATACTGTCTATATATACTGCCTATACTATACGCTATATACTGTCTTATACCAATGTTATACTTACTTTCTATACTTATACTTACTGTCATACTGTTTACTGTCTCATAATAAGCTTCCTTTTCCTGAAATGCTGTTTTCTTCTTAACTTCTATACAAGTTTACTCCCTTCTGTACTCTCGATACCCACATAAACTGAGTACCATACCGATAAATAAATCAACAGTACTATACTGTCTATACTTATATTTATGGGTTAATTGTTTAATACCATAAGGAAATATTTATATATCCCGCCCAACTAATCCTGAGACTGCCATTCTGGTGCTTACCCATATAGATATGTCGAACAGAATACCATACGCTATACCACTGCAACTATTAATGAACATAAGGAAACAAATTCTATTTCAACTCTAATAAAACTGAACTACTGTCAAATCTGAAATTAGAAACGGGGGTCTATCTATCTGTCAGGAGATCTGGAGGAGTGAGGAAACAGGGGGAATCTATCTGTCAGGAGATCTGGAGGAGTGAGGAAACAGGGAGGAATCTATCTGTCAGGAGATCTGATGGGCGAGAGAGATGGATGTGGGGTGGGTCTCTGTCAGTGTGTATGAGGTGTCTATAGGTATTTGTGTTAGCAAGTTGTGTCCACGTGTAAGTGCATGGTGTACAGTGTATGGTGTACAGTGCATTCAGAAAGTATTCAGACCCCTTGACTTTTTCAACATTTTGTTACTTTACAGCCTTATTCTAAAATGGATTAAATTAAATGTTTTCCTCATCAATCTACACACAATACCCCATAATGACAAAGTAAAAACAGGTTTTTAGAAATGTTTGCAAATGCATTGAAATTAAAAAACAGAAATACCTTATTTACACAAGTATTCAGACCCTTTGCTATGAGACTCGAAATTGAACTCAGGTGCATCCTGTTTCCATTGATCATCCTTGAGATGTTTCTACAACGTGATTGGAGTCCACCTGTGGTAAATTCAATTGATTGGACATGATTTGGAAAGGCACACACCTGTCTACATAAGGTCCCACAGTTGACAGTGCATGTCAGAGCAAAAACCAAGCCATGAGGTCGAAGGAATTGTCCATAGAGCTCCGAAACAGGATTGTGTCGAGGCACAGATATGGGGAAGGGTACCAAAACAATTCTGCAGCATTGAAGGTCCCCAAGAACCTAGTGGCCTCCATCATTCTTAAATGGAAGAAGGTTGGATCCACCAACACTCTTCCTAGAGATGACTGCCCGGCCAAACTGAGTAATCGGGGGAGAAGGGTCTTGGTCAGGGAGGTGACTCTGACAGAGCTTTAGAGTTCATCCGCAGAGAATGGGAGAACCTTACAGAAGGACAACCATCTCTGCAGCACTCCACCAATCAGGCCTTTATGGTAGAGTGGCCAGACAGAAGCCACTCCTCAGAAAAAGGCACTTGACAGCCCCCTTGGAGTTTGCCAAAAGGCACCTAAAGGACTCAGACCATGAGAAACAACATTCTCTGGTCTGATGAAACCAAGATTGAACTCTTTGGCCTGAATGCCAAGCATCACATCTGGAGGAAACCAGGCACCATCCCTACGGTGAAGCATGGTGGTGGCTACATCATGCTGTGGCATATTTTCCAGCGGCTGGGACTGGGAGATTAGTCAGGATCGAGGGAAAGATGAACAGAGCAAAGTACAGAGAGATCCTTGTTAAAGACCTGCTCCAGAGTGCTCAGGACCTCAGACTTGGGCGAAGGTTCACCTTCCAACAGGACAACGACCCTAAGCACACAGCTAAGACAATGCAGGAGTGGCTTTGGGACAAGTCTCTGAATGTCCTTGAGTGGCCCAGCCAGAGCCCGGACTTGAACCCGATTGAATATCTCTGGACAGACCTGAAAATAGCTGTGCAGCTACGCTCCCCATCCAACCTGACAGAGCTTGAGAGGATATGCAGAGAACAATGGGAGAAACTCCCCAAATACAGGTGTCCCAAGCTTGTAGCGTCATACCCAAGAAGACTCGAGGCTGTAATCGCTGCCAAAGGTGCTTCAACAAAGTACTGAGTAAAGGGTCTGAATACTTCCCTAAATGTAGTATTTCATTTTTTTTGTTTTTAATACATTTGCAAAAATTTCAAAAAAACTGTTTTTACTTTGTCATTATGGGGTATTGTTTGTAGATTGATGAGGGGGAAATGTTATCCATTTTAGTATAAGGCTGTAACGTAACAAAATGTGGAAAAAGTCAAGGGGTCTGAATACTTTCCGAATGCACTGTAAGTGCATGGTGTGAGTGCATGGTGTAAGTGCATGGTGTAAGTGCGCGCGTGTCTTGGGGGAGTGAGTGCTGGCTTGCATGCATTGTACATGTGTATGAGCATGTTGTGTCACTCGTTGCTTTAGCTGTAGGAGTTGAGGATGTAGTTACCCATGGTGGGGTGTTTTTTTAATCACGGTGACACTGGAGCGGAACGGGGCATCTCTGGTATGTCACTGGGAAGACGAGAAGCCCTTCTCAGTCACTCTCCCTCTGATGCTGTGGTGGTGGTGGTGTCTGGTGGATTCATTCCAAAGGGCACCTTTAATATACAGTGCATCAGGAAAGTATTCAGACCCCTTGACTTTTTCTACATTTTGTTACGTTACAGCCTTATTCCAAAAATGATTAAATTGTTTTTTTTCTCCCCTCATCAATCTATAAACAATACCCCATAATGATGAAGAAAAAACTGGTTTTTCGAAATGTGTGCAAATTTACAATAAAAAAAACAGAAATATCACATTTACATAAGTAATCAGACCCTTTACTCAATATATATTGTCACGTTCGTTAAGGAACGGGTCAGACCAAGGCGCAGCGTGATAAGCAAACATGTTTATTTGAACCGAATAAACACAACGACAAAACAACAAACAAAACGAAACGTGAAGTCCAAGGTAGACACAAACAACATACCTTTCACGGAACAAGATCCCACAACTAGACTGTGCCAATAGGCTGCCTAAGTATGGTCCCCCAATCAGAGACAACGAGCGACAGCTGCCTCTGATTGGGAACCACACCGGCCAACATAGAAATATACATACTAGATAGAAAACATAGAACTACACAACATAGAATATACACACCCTGACTCAACATATAAGCGTCCTCTGCGTCAGGGCGTGACAGTACCCCCCCCCCCAAAGGTGCGGACTCCGACCGCACAACATACACATAACAGGGTAGGGGCTGGGTGGGCATTCCGCCTCGGAGGCGGATCCGGCTCAGGGCGTGACGACCTCTCACTCTCCGCCTCCCTGTTGCGCCCCTGGTCTGGTCTGGACCTCAGCGCGTTGCTTCCCCTCTCCTTCCTCCCACGATACTCCAAGCCCTGTCTGGACCCTGGTGTGGGAGACCCCGAACCTGGAGAGGGGCTGATGTCTGGGTCTGGACTGGAGCCGCTGACCGGAGCTGGACTGGGCACCGTTGGAGCGGACTGCTCTGGCTCACGGAGTGGAGCCGCTGACCGGAGCTGGATCAGGCACCGGTGGAGCGGACTGCTCTGGCTCCGGAGTGACGCAGCTGACCGGAGCTGGATCAGTCCACCGGCGGAGCGGACTGGCTCTGGCTCTGGAGTGGAACAGCTGACCGGTTGCCGGACCAGCACCGGTGGGGAACGGGCACGGGCGTGCCGGACCTGGACAAACGCACCACTGGTCTGGTGCGAGGAGCAGGCACGGACCGGGCTGGCGACGCGCACCACTGGCTTTGGTGCGAGGGGCAGGAACAGGCCGGGCCGGGCTGGCGACGCGCACCACTCGCTTGGTGCGAGGGAAAGGAACAGGCCGGGCCGGGCTGGTCGACGCGCACCACTGGCTTGGTGCGAGGAGCAGGAACAGGCCGGGCCGGACTGGCGACGCGCACCACTGGCTTGGTGCGAGGAGCAGGAACGGGTCGGGCCGTACTGGGAACACGCACCACTGGCTTAGTGCGAGGAGCAGGAACGGGCCGGACCGGGCTGGCGACGCGCACCACTGTCTTGGTGCGAGGAGCAGGAACAGGCCGGGCCGTACTGGTGAACACGCACCACTGGCTTAGTGCGGGGACAGGAACGGGCCGGACTGGATTGGCGACACGCACCACTTGCTTGGTGCGAGGAGCGGGACTGGGTTCTTTTATTAACCCCCGCTCCTTCTGCTGCCTAACCAGCTCCTCTCGCCGTGCCTCTACACTTTCCTTCTCCCTTTTAGCCTCCTGTAGCGCCTCCCTCTGACCGAATAACTCCTGCTCCCTCTGAACCAATAGCCCCCGTAACATGGTGGCCTCCTCTCCTAACCTGCAGACCCGCCCTTTAACGGCCTCCTGCTGCCTCGTCGTCCACACCGTGTGCCCCCCCCCCAAAATGTTCTTGGGGTTGCCTCTCGGGTCTCCGTCGTCGGCACTGTTGGCGCCGTTTCTCCTCTCTATACCGGGCCTCCACTGTCTCCTCCCAAGGACAGCGATCCATCCCAGCCTGAATCTCCTCCCAAGTCCAGGATCCCTTACCGTCCAGGATCTCCTCCCAGGTCCAGGCTGTCTGCTCCTGGACACGCTGCTTGGTCCTCGTTTGGTGGGATCTTCTGTCACGTTCGTTAAGGAACGGGTCAGACCAAGGCGCAGCATGATAAGCAAACATGTTTATTTGAACCGAATAAACACAACGACAAAACAACAAACTAAACGAAACGTGAAGTCCAAGGTAGACACAAACAACATACCTTTCACGGAACAAGATCCCACAACTAAATAGTGCCAATAGGCTGCCTAAGTATGGTCCCCAATCAGAGACAACGAGCGACAGCTGCCTCTGATTGGGAACCACACCAGCCAACATAGAAATACCCATACTAGATAGAAAACATAGAACTACACAACATAGAATATACACACCCTGACTCAACATATAAGCGTCCCCTGAGTCAGGGCGTGACATATATATATTTTTTTATTTTTTTCAGGTGGTAGATCAGCTTTAATATTGCAGATTGTAACTTCCATCAATGTAATTGTCTGCATCACTTCCAAGCCCCCATATGTTTTTTTTTCTTGCATATATATATATATATATATATATATATATACAGTGGGGGAAAAAAGTATTTAGTCAGCCACCAATTGTGCAAGTTCTCCCACTTAAAAAGATGAGAGAGGCCTGTAATTTTCATCATAGGTACACGTCAACTATGACAGACAAATTGAGGAAAAAAAATCCAGAAAATCACATTGTAGGATTTTTAATGAATTTATTTGCAAATTATGGTGGAAAATAAGTATTTGGTCACCTACAAACAAGCAAGATTTCTGGCTCTCACAGACCTGTAACTTCTTCTTTAAGAGGCTCCTCTGTCCTCCACTCGTTACCTGTATTAATGGCACCTGTTTGAACTTGTTATCAGTATAAAAGACACCTGTCCACAACCTCAAACAGTCACACTCCAAACTCCACTATGGCCAAGACCAAAGAGCTGTCAAAGGACACCAGAAACAAAATTGTAGACCTGCACCAGGCTGGGAAGACTGAATCTGCAATAGGTAAGCAGCTTGGTTTGAAGAAATCAACTGTGGGAGCAATTGTTAGGAAATGGAAGACATACAAGACCACTGATAATCTCCCTCGATCTGGGGCTCCACGCAAGATCTCACCCCGTGGGGTCAAAATGATCACAAGAACGGTGAGCAAAAATCCCAGAACCACACGGGGGGACCGAGTAAATGACCTGCAGAGAGCTGGGACCAAAGTAACAAAGCCTACCATCAGTAACACACTACGCCGCCAGGGACTCAAATCCTGCAGTGCCAGACGTGTCCCCCTGCTTAAGCCAGTACATGTCCAGGCCCGTCTGAAGTTTGCTAGAGTGCATTTTGATGATCCAGAAGAGGATTGGGAGAATGTCATATGGTCAGATGAAACCAAAATAGAACTTTTTGGTAAAAAACTCAACTCGTCGTGTTTGGAGGACAAAGAATGCTGAGTTGCATCCAAAGAACACCATACCTACTGTGAAGCATGGGGGTGGAAACATCATGCTTTGGGGCTGTTTTTCTGCAAAGGGACCAGGACGACTGATCCGTGTAAAGGAAAGAATGAATGGGGCCATGTATCGTGAGATTTTGAGTGAAAACCTCCTTCCATCAGCAAGGGCATTGAAGATGAAACGTGGCTGGGTCTTTCAGCATGACAATGATCCCAAACACACCGCCCGGGCAACGAAGGAGTGGCTTCGTAAGAAGCATTTCAAGGTCCTGGAGTGGCCTAGCCAGTCTCCAGATCTCAACCCCATAGAAAATCTTTGGAGGGAGTTGAAAGTCCGTGTTGCCCAGCGACAGCCCCAAAACATCACTGCTCTAGAGGAGATCTGCATGGAGGAATGGGCCAAAATACCAGCAACAGTGTGTGAAAACCTTGTGAAGACTTACAGAAAACATTTGACCTGTGTCATTGCCAACAAAGGGTATATAACAAAGTATTGAGTAACTTTTGTTATTGACCAAATACTTGTTTTCCACCATAATTTCCAAATAATTCATAAAAAATCCTACAATGTGATTTTCTGGAGAAAAAAAATCTCATTTTGTCTGTCATAGTTGACGTGTACCTATGATGGAAATTACAGGCCTCTCTCATCTTTTTAAGTGGGAGAACTTGCACAATTGGTGGCTGACTAAATAATTTTTTCCTCCACTGTATATATATACACATACATACACATACATATACAAATAAAACATATACATACATATACATATCCTTAAAAAAAAATTTTTTCTCCCTTTTTTACTTTCCAACCCCACCAACCCTTCCCTAATTGGAGTAAACTAGTGAACAACAATGCTTAGGCCTCTACTTCCAGCTTATTTTGTTTGTTTTTACTCCTGAACCTCCTCTCCCTTTAACCTCTCCGATCATTTTCATGATGTCCATCCGGTTTGCTTCTATATGCCATATCTTTCTAACTGTGCTCTTTCACAAAAGCTCTCAACCTATAACCTACAGTTGAAGTCGGAAGTTTACATACACCTTAACCAAATACATTTAAACTCAGTTTTTCACAATTCCTGACATTTAATCATAGTAAACATTCCCTGTCTTAGGTCAGTTAGGATCACCACTTTATTTTAAGAATGTGAAATGTCAGAATAATAGTAGAGAGAATGATTTATTTCAGCTTTTATTTATTTCATCACATTCCCAGTGGGTCAGAAGTTTACATACAATCAATTAGTATTTGGTAGCATTGTCTTTAAATTGTTTAACTTGAGTCAAACGTTTCGGGTAGCCTTCCACAAGCTTCCCACAATAAATTGGGTGAATTTTGGCCCATTCCTCCTGACAGAGCTGGTGTAACTGAGTCAGGTTTGTAGGCCTCCTTGCTCGCACACGCTTTTTCAGTTCTGCCCACAAATGTTCTACAGGATTGAGGTCAGGGCTTTGTGATGGCCACTCCAATACCTTGACTTTGTTGTCCTTAAGCCATTTTGCCACAACTTTGGAAGTATGCTTGGGGTCATTGTCCATTTGGAAGACCCATTTGCGACCAAGTTTTAACTTCCTGACTGATGACTTGAGATGTTGCTTCAATATATCCACATAATTTTCCTTCCTCTTGATGCCATCTATTTTGTGAAGTGCACCAGTCCCTCCTGCAACAAAGCACCCCCACAGCATGATGCTGCCACCCCCGTGCTTCACGGTTGGGATGGTGTTCTTCGGCTTGCAATCAACCCCCTTTTTCCTCCAAACATAACGATGGTCATTATGGCCAAACAGTTTTATTTTTGTTTCATCAGACCAGAGGACATTTCTCCAAAAAGTACGATCTTTGTCCCCATGTGCAGTTGCAAACCGTAGTCTGGCTTTTTTATGGAGGTTTTGGAGCAGTGGCTTCTTCCTTGCTGAGCGGCCTTTCAGGTTATGTCTATATAGGACTCGTTTTACTGTGGATATAGATACTTTTGGTACCCTGTTTCCTCCAGCATCTTCACAAGGTCCTTTGCTGTTGTTCTGGGATTGATTTGCACTTTTCGCACCAAAGTACGTTAATCTCTAGGAGACAGAACGTGTCTCCTTCCTGAGCGGTATGACGGCTGTGTGGTCCCATGGTGTTTATACTTGCGTACTATTGTTTGTACAGATGAACGTGGTACCTTCAGGCGTTTGGAAATTGCTCCCAAGGATGAACCAGACTTGTGGAGGTCTACAATTTATTTTCTGAGGTCTTGGCTGATTTCTTTTGATTTTCCCATGATGTCAAGCAAAGAGGCACTGAGTTTGAAGGTAGGCCTTGAAATACATCCACAGGTACACCTCCAATTCACTCAAATGATGTCAATTAGCCTATCAGAAGCTTCTAAAGCCATGACATAATTTTCTGGAATTTTCCAAGCTGTTTAAAGGCACAGTCAACTTAGTGTATGTAAACTTCTGACCCACTGGAATTGTGATACAGTGAATTATAAGTGAAACAATCTGTCTGTCAACAAGTGTTGGAAAGATTACTTGTGTCATGCACAAAGTAGATGTTCTAACTGACTTGCCAAAAATATAGTTTGTTAACAAGACATTTGTGGGGTGGTTGAAAAATGAGTTTTAATGACTCCAACCGAAGTGTATGTAAACTTCCGACTTCAACTGCATATACTTAGTATGGACACAGTGTGCTTTACATTAGTTATCTTGTTGTTATTAGTTGTTGTTAGTTGTTATTAGTCCCATCCTTCAGCTCCATTCAATCCCTCCCATCTATCTCTTAACACCATCCATTTTGGATTTCCATTTCCCATATATCTTTCAACTGTACTGTGATGTTTCACAAAAGTTCTGAACCCTTCTATTCTCATTGTTTCTACAGATTGTAAATTGAAAATAAACATTTTTGCTAAAAGTATTATTATATTATTGATCGATTGACTATGACTTTTCAGATCACCCAGTAGTGCTATCTGCAGGGTTAGCTCCAGGTAAATATTGCAATCCTTCAGCCATTCCTGGACCTGTGTCCAAAAACAAGCTACAAATGGACAGTACCAAAACAAATCTGATCTAAAATGATTTGTCTATCTTGTAGCAAAATTGAAAATAGGCCAACCCCAATCAAGACAACGACACAGCTGCCTCTGATTGGGACACACCAGCCAACATAGAACCCATACAGATAGAAAACATAGAACTACCCAACAAGAATATAACCCCTGACCCCACATATAACGTCCCCCTGACAGGGCTGACTATATATATTTTTTTTTTTTTTCGGGAAATCACTTATATTCCGATTGTAACTCCATCAATGTATTGTCGCATCACTTCCAAGCCCCCATTTTTTTTCTTGATATATATATATATATAATATTTTATACAGTGGGGAAAAAAGTATTAGTCCGCCCCCCAATTGTGCAAGTTCTCCCACTTAAAAAGTAGAGAGGCCTGTAATTTCCATCATAGGTACACTCAAACTTGACAACAAATGAAAACAAAAAAACCAGAAAAACACTTGTAGGATTTTAATAATTTTTGCAATTATGGTGAAATAAATTTGGTCACCTACAAAACAGATTTCGGCTCCTCACAGACCTGTAACTTTTTCTTAGAGCTCCTCTGTCCTCCTTCGTTACCTGTTAATGGCACCTGTTTAACTTGTTATCATATAAAGACCCCTGTCCACAAACCTCAAACAGTCACACTCCAAACTCCACTATGCCAAAGACCCAAAAGGCGTCAAGGCACCGAAACAAATTGAACCTCCCAGCGGGGAAACTGATCTGAAATAGGTAAGCAGCTTGGTTTGAAGAAATCAACTGGGGGAGCAATGTTAGAATGAAGACATCAACCACGATATCTCCCCCCGACTGGGGCTTCCACCAAGATCTCACCCCGTGGGTCAAAGATCACAAACGTGAGCAAAAATCCCAGAACCACCGGGGGGACCGGTAAATCCTGCAAAGCTGGACCAAGAAACAAAGCCTACCATCATAACACACTACGCCCCAGGGACCAAATCCTCCCGGCCAGACTGCCCCCCCTGCTTAGCCAGTACACCCCGGCCCGTCTGAAGTTTGCTAGAGTGCATTTTGATGATCCGAAAGGATTGGGAGAAGCAATGTCAGAGACCAAAATAGAACTTTTTTAAAAACTCAACCGTCGTTTTTGGAGACAAAATGCTGAGTTGCACCAAAGAACACCATACCACTGTGAAGCATGGGGGTGGAACATCATGTTTTGGGGCTGTTTTTCCTGCAAAGGGACCAGGACGACTGAGCCTTGTAAAGGAAAATGAATGGGGCCATGTATCGTAGATTTGAGTGAAACCTCCTTCCATCAGCAAGGGCATTGAAGTGAAACGGGGCTGGTCTTCACATGACAATGACCCCAAACACACGCCCGGGGCACGAAGGAGTGGCTTCGTAGAAGCTTTAAAGGTCCTGGTGGCCTAGCCAGCCCTCCAGATCTCAAACCCCAAGAAAATCTTTGGGGGGTGAAGTCCGTGTTGCCCAGCACACCCCACAAAATCACTGCTCTAAGGAGATCTGCAGGGAGGAATGGCCCCAAAATCCCCAGCAACAGTGTGGAAAACCTTGTAAAGACTTACAAAAACCATTTGACCTGTGTCATTCCCAAACAAAGGGAAATAAACAAGTATTGAGAAATTTGTTATTGACCAAATAACTTGTTTTCCACCATAATTTCCAAAAATCTTTAAAAAATCCTACAATGTGATTTTCTGGAGAAAAAAAATCTCATTTGGTCAAGTTGAGGTTACCATGATGAAATACGGCCCTCTAAATCTTTTTAGTGGAGAACTGCACAATGGTGGGACTAAATAATTTTTTCCCCCACTGTATATATTACACATACTACACATACATATACAATAAACATATAATACAATACATCCTTAAAAAAAATTTTTTCTCCCTTTTTTTACTTTCCAACCCCACCAACCCTCCCTAATTGGAGAAAATAGTGAACAACAATGCTTAGGCCTCTACTTCCAGCTTATTTTGTTTGTTTTTACTCCGAACCTCCTCTCCCTTTAACCTCTCCGTCATTTCATGAGTCCATCCGGTTTGTTCATATGCCATATCTTTCTAACTGTGCTCTTTCACAAAGCTCTCAACCTTAACCTATTTAAGTGGGAAGTTACATACACCTTAACCAAATACATAAAAAACTCAGTTTTTTCACAATTCCTGACTTTTAAATCATAGTAAACATTCCCTGTCTTAGTCAGTTAGGATCACCACTTTATTTTAAGAATGTGAAAATGTCAGAATAATAGTAGAGAGAATGATTTATTTCAGCTTTTATTTATTTCATCACATTCCCAGTGGGTCAAAGTTACATCAACAATTAGTATTTGGTAGCATTGTCTTTAAAATTTTTTTAACTTGAGTCAAACTTTCGGGGAGCCTTCCCAACTTCCCACAATAAATTGGGTGAATTTTGGCCCATTCCTCCTGACAGAGTGGGTGTAATGAGTCAGGTTTGTAGGCCTCCTTGCTCGCCCCACGCCCTTTTTTAGTTCTGCCCACAAATGGTTCTACAGGATTGAGGTCAGGGCTTTGTGATGGCCACTCCAAACCTTGACTTTGTTGTCCTTAAGCCATTTTGCCACAACTTTGGAAGTATGCTTGGGGTCATTGTCCATTTGGAAGACCCATTTGCGACCAAGTTTTAAAATTCCTGACTGATGACTTGAGAAAGTTGCTTCAATATATCCACATAATTTTCCTTCCTCTTGATGCCCTCTATTTTGTGAAGTGCACCAGTCCCTCCTGCAACAAAGCACCCCCACAGCATTTATGCTGGGCCCCCCCCCCGTGCTTCACGGTTGGGATGGTGTTCTTCGGCTTGCAATCAACCCCTTTTTCCTCCAAACATAACGATGGTCATTTTGGCCCAAACAGTTTTATTTTTGTTTCATCAGACCAGAGGACATTCTCCAAAAAGTACGATCTTTGTCCCCATGTGCAGTTGCAAACCGTAGTCCTGGCTTTTTTATGGAGGTTTTGGAGCAGTGGCTTTTCCTTGCTGAGCGGCCTTTCAGGTTTGTCTTATAGGACTCGTTTTACTGTGGATATAGATACTTTTGGTACCCGTTTCCCTCCAGCATCTTCACAAGGTCCTTTGCTGTTGTTTTGGGATTGATTTGCACTTTTCGCACCAAGTACGTTAATCTCTAGGAGACAGAACGTGTCTCCTTCCTGAGCGGTATGACGGGTGTGTGGTCCCATGGGGTTTTATACTTGCGTACTATTGTTTGTACAGATGAACGTGGGACCCTTCAGGCGTTTGGAAATTGCTCCCAAGGATGAACCAGACTGTGGAGGTCTACAATTTATTTTCTGAGGTCTTGGCTGATTTCTTTTGATTTTCCCATGATTGTCAAGCAAAGAGGCACTGAGTTTGAGGTAGGGCCTTGAAATACATCCACAGGTACACCTCCAATTCACTCAAATGATGTCAATTAGCCTATCAGAAGCTTCTAAAGCCATGACATAATTTTCTGGAATTTTCCAAGCTGTTTAAGGCACAGTCAACTTAGTGTAAAGTAAACTTTTTGACCCACTGGAATTGTGATACAGTGAATTATAAGTGAAACATCTGTCTGTCAACAAGTGTTGGAAGATTACTTTGTCATGCACAAAATAGATGTTCTAACTGACTTGCCAAAAATATAGTTTGTTAACAAGACATTTGTGGGGTGGTTGAAAAATGAGTTTTAATGACTCCAACCGAAGTGTATGTAATTCCGACTTTTAACTGATATACTTAGTAAAGGACACGTGTGCTTTACATTAGTTTATCTTTGTTTTTTATTAGTTTTTTGTTAGTTGTTATTAGTCCCATCCTTCAGCTCCATTCAATCCCTCCCATCTATCTCTTAAACCCATCCATTTTGGATTTCCATTTCCCATATATCTTTCAACTGTACTGTGATGTTTCACAAAGTTCTGAACCCTTCTATTTCTCATTGTTTCTACAGATTGTAAATTGAAAATAAACATTTTTGCTAAAAGTATTATTATATTATTGATCGATTGACTATGACTTTTTAGATCACCCAGTAGTGCTATCTGCAGGGTAAATATTGCAATCCTTCACCATTCCTGGACCTGTGTCCAAAACAAACTACCAAAAGGACAGTACCAAAACAAATGATCTAATGATTCTGTCTCTTCGTAGCAAATCTGCAGAGCTGGTAAGATTGTATCCCCCCTATAAATAAATTATATTGGTAGCAAGAATTTGTATAATAATTTAAATTTAAAAATTCAAAGTTTTGAATCCGGTGTCGTTTGCGTATCTTTCATAAACACTATTTCCATGGAATCGGTACGTCACAAATCTCTTCCCAACTATTTGCAATCTTTTGGGACGGCTGTCAAACCTTTGGTCCTTAAATGAACTGGGATACTTTTTTATTTATCAAATTTCTTAACCAATAGTTCTTAGCGGGCCGCAGACAATTCCTTACTTTTTCCCCTTCCCACTTCCTCTTCCATTTTTGCGGTAATGCCAATTTTGGTTTTATTGGGTCACCCAAATTTTTTGCGGGTAAAAACCATTTTCCAAACCTTATTTTTATTTATTTATTTTATTTTTATTTTATTTTTTATTTTTTTTTTTTGGGGGGGGTGGGGTGGTAGAAGGGTAACTTTATCCTATCCCAGGTTTTCCTTAAAGAGGTGGGGTTTTCAAATGTCTCCGGAAGGTGGTGAGTGACTCCGCTGTCCTGGCGTCGTGAGGGAGCTTGTTCCACATTGGGGTGCCAGAGCAGCGAACAGTTTTGACTGGGCCTGAGCGGGAACTATGCTTCCGCAGAGGGAAGGGGAGCCAGCAGGCCAGAGGTGGATGAACGCAATGCCCTCGTTTGGGGTGTAGGGACTGATCAGAGCCTGAAGGTACGGAGGTGCCGTTCCCCTCACTGCTCCATAGGCAAGCACCATGGTCTTGCAACGGATGCGAGCTTCAACTGGAAGCCAGTGGAGTGTGCGGAGGAGGGGGGTGACGTGAGAGAACTTGGGAAGGTTGAACACCAGACGGGCTGCGGCATTCTGGATGAGTTGTAGGGGTTTAATGGCACAGGCAGGGAGCCCAGCCAACAGCGAGTTGCAGTAATCCAGACGGGAGATGACAAGTGCCTGGATTAGGACCTGTGCCGCTTCCTGTGTAAGGCAGTACATGTCCAGGCCCGTCTGAAGATTGCTAGAGTGCATTTGGATGATCCAGAAGAGGATTGGGAGAATGTCATATGGTCAGATGAAACCAAAATATAACTTTTTGGTAAAAAACTCAACTCGTCGTGTTTGGAGGACAAAGAAAGCTGAGTTGCATCCAAAGAACACCATACCTACTGTGAAGCATGGGGGTGGAAACATCATGCTTTGGGGCTGTTTTTCTGCAAAGGGACCAGGACGACTGATCCATGTAAAGGAAAGAATGAATGGGGCCATGTATCGTGAGATTTTGAGTGAAAACCTCCTTCCATCAGCAAGGGCATTGAAGATGAAACGTGGCTGGGTCTTTCAGCATGACAATGATCCCAAACACACCGCCCGGGCAACGAAGGAGTGGCTTCGTAAAAAGCATTTCAAGGTCCTGGAGTGGCCTAGCCAGTCTCCAGATCTCAACCCCATAGAAAATCTTTGGAGGGAGTTGAAAGTCCGTGTTGCCCAGCGACAGCCCCAAAACATCACTGCTCTAGAGGAGATCTGCATGGAGGAATGGGCCAAAATACCAGCAACAGTGTGTGAAAACCTTGTGAAGACTTACAGAAAACGTTTGACCTGTGTCATTGCCAACAAAGGGTATATAACAAAGTATTGAGTAACTTTTGTTATTGACCAAATACTTATTTTCCACCATAATTTGCAAATAAATTCATTAAAAATCCTACAATGTGATTTTCTGGAAAAAAAATTCTCATTTTGTCTGTCATAGTTGACGTGTACCTATGATGAAAATTACAGGCCTCTCTCATCTTTTTAAGTGGGAGAACTTGCACAATTGGTGGCTGACTAAATACTTTTTTTCCCCACTGTATATATATACACATACATATACATACATATACATATCCTTAAAAAAATATATATTTCCCTTTTTTACTTTCCAACCCCACCAACCCTTCCCTAATTGGAGTAAACTAGTGAACAACAATGCTTAGGCCTCTACTTCCAGCTTATTTTGTTTGTTTTTACTCCTGAACTTCCTCTACCCTTAACCTCTCCGATCATTTTCATGATGTCCATCTGGTTTGCTTCTATATGCCATATCTTTCTAACTGTGCTCTTTCACAAAAGCTCTCAACCTATAACCTACAGTTGAAGTCGGAAGTTTACATATACCTTAGCCAAATACATTTAAACTCAGTTTTTCACAATTCCTGACATTTAATCCTAGTAAACATTCCCTGTCTTAGGTCAGTTAGGATCACCACTTTATTTTAAGAATGTGAAATGTCAGAATAATAGTAGAGAGAATGATTTATTTCAGCTTTTATTTCTTTCATCACATTCCCAGTGGGTCAGAAGTTTACATACAATCAATTAGTATTTGGTAGCATTGCCTTTAAATTGTTTAACTTGGGTCAACCTTTTCGGGTAACCTTCCACAAGTACATTTTGGCCCATTCCTCCTGACAGAGCTAGTGTAACTGAGTCAGGTTTGTAGGCCTCCTTGCTCGCACATGCTTTTTCAGTTCTACCCACAAATGTTCTACAAGATTGAGGTCAGGGCTTTGTGATGGCCACTCCAATACCTTGACTTTGTTGTCCTTAAGCCATTTTGCCACAACTTTGGAAGTATGCTTGGGGTCATTGTCCATTTGGAAGACCCATTTGCGACCAAGTTTTAACTTCCTGACTGATGACTTGAGATGTTGCTTCAATATACCCACATCATTTTCCTTCCTCTTGATGCCATCTATTTTGTGAAGTGCACCAGTCCCTCCTGCAACAAAGCACCCCCACAGCATGATGCTGCCACCCCCGTGCTTCACGGTTGGGATGGTGTTCTTCGGCTTGCAATCAACCCCCTTTTTCCTCCAAACATAACGATGGTCATTATGGCCAAACAGTTCTATTTTTGTTTCATCAGACCAGAGGACATTTCTCCAAAAAGTACAATCTTTGTCCCCATGTGCAGTTGCAAACCGTAGTCTGGCTTTTTTATGGAGGTTTTGGAGCAGTGGCTTCTTCCTTGCTGAGCGGCCTTTCAGGTTATGTCGATATAGGACTCGTTTTACTGTGGATATAGATACTTTTGTACCTGTTTCCTCCAGCATCTTCACAAGGTCCTTTGCTGTTGTTCTGGGATTGATTTGCACTTTTCGCACCAAAGTACGTTCATCTCTAGGAGACAGAACGTGTCTCCTTCCTGAGCGGTATGACGGCTGTGTGGTCCCATGGTGTTTATACTTGCGTACTATTGTTTGTACAGATGAACGTGGTACCTTCAGGCGTTTGGAAATTGCTCCCAATGATGAACCAGACTTGTGAAGGTCTACAATTTCTTTTCTGAGGTCTTGGCTGATTTCTTTTGATTTTCCCATGATGTCAAGCAAAGAGGCACTGAGTTTGAAGGTAGGCCTTGAAATACATCCACAGGTACACCTCCAATTCACTCAAATGATGTCAATTAGCCTATCAGAAGCTTCTAAAGCCATGACATCATTTTCTGGAATTTTCCAAGCTGTTTAAAGGCACAGTCAACTTAGTGTATGTAAACTTCTGACCCACTGGAATTGTGATACAGTGAATTATAAGTGAAACAATCTGTCTGTCAACAAGTGTTGGAAAGATTACTTGTGTCATGCACAAAGTAGATGTTCTAACTGACTTGCCAAAAATATAGTTTGTTAACAAGAAATTTGTGGAGTGGTTGAAAAATGAGTTTTAATGACTCCAACCGAAGTGTATGTAAACTTCCGACTTCAACTGTATATACTTAGTATGGACACAGTGTGCTTTACATTAGTTATCTTGTTGTTATTAGTTGTTGTTAGTTGTTATTAGTCCCATCCTTCAGCTCCATTCAACCCCTCCCATCTATCTCTTAACACCATCCATATTGGATTTCTATTTGCCATATATCTTTCAACTGTACTGTGATGTTTCACAAAAGTTCTGAACCCTTCTATTCTCATTGTTTCTACAGATTGTAAATTGAAAATAAACATTTTTGCTAAAAGTATTATTATATTATTGATCGATTGACTATGACTTTTCAGATCACCCAGTAGTGCTATCTGCAGGGTTAGCTCCAGGTAAATATTGCAATCCTTCAGCCATTCCTGGACCTGTGTCCAAAAACAAGCTACAAATGGACAGTACCAAAACAAATGATCTAATGATTCTGTCTCTTCGTAGCAAAATCTGCAGAGCTGGGAAGATTGTATCCCCCATATAAATAACATTCTATTGGTAGCAAGAATTTTGTATAATAATTTAAATTGAAAAATTCAAAGTTTTGAATCCGGTGTCATTTTGCGTATCAGTTCATAAACACTATGGCATGGAATCGGTACGTCAAAAATCTCTTCCCAACTATTTTGCAATCTAGATTATGTTCTTTAATGCAGGGCCGACAGACAAGTTCCTTACGTTTTCCCCCTTCCACTTTCCTCTTCCATTTTTGCGGTAATGCTGCAATTATTTGGTTGTAATTTTGGGTAGAGAAGACATTTCCATATGTTTTTGTTAGCTGCATGTGCGACATAACTCCACCAGTCCTACCGATGATATCATTTACGAAGATTATACCTTTTAAAAAAAAAAATTATTTTTATTTTTTATCAATTAGTATATTTGCGTTTAACCACAATATTTGTTGCATTATTTGTTCTGTCGTTTCTGGAGGATTAAATTGAAATTGCAACCAACTTTCTATGGCTTGTTTTAGAAATAGTGATATTTGTGAGATGATTTCCTTTTCAAATAACTGAAAGTGAGTGGTTGTAATCTGAATAAAGGGAAAAAGGCCATTCTTGAACATTGGGCGAGACAATCTTACTAATTTGCTAGAGAACCAGTTCGGATTTAAGTATAACTTTTGTATGACTGAAGCTTTTAGTGATAGGTCTAATGCTTTAATATTTAAAATTTCTGTCCTCCGAATTCATATTCATTATATAAATAGGCCCGTTTAATTTTGTCTGGCTTGCCGTTCCCAAATAAAATTGAATATTTTTTTCTCATATAATTAAAAAAACTGTTCGCTAGGCGTAGGCAAGACAATAAGCAAATAGGTAAACTGGGATAATACTAAAGAGTTAATCAGGGTGATTTTTCCACAAATTCACAGGTATTTACCTTTCCATGGTAGCAATGTCTTATCTATTTTTGCTAACTTTCTATTAAAATGTATTGGAGTGAGATCATTTATTTCCTTTGGGATATGTATTCTGAGTATATCCACATCACCATTAGACCATTCTAGTGGTAAACTACATGGTAATGTAAATTCTTTATTTTTAGTGATCCATTACGTCATTTAGTACATTTATCGTAATTTGGTTGTAATCCAGAGAGGTTAGAAAATGTATCTAGATCCTCTATGAGGCTGTGGAGGGATTGAAGTTGTGGATTTAAAAGAAAACATGAATCATCAGCGTACAATGACACCTTTGTTTTTAAGCCCTGGATTTCTAATCCCTTGATATTATTGTTGGATCTGATTTTAATAGCTAACATTTCTATGGCCATAATAAATAGATATGCCGATAGTGGACAACCTTGTTTCACTCCTCTTGACAGTTTAAAACTTTCGGAGAAATAGCCATTATTTACTATTTTACACCTAGGGTTACTATACATGATTTTAACCCATTTTATAAGAGTTTCAATACTTAATTTTTTTGAATATATATTTTTATAAGTCCCTGTAACTATGACTGTGGCACCCATGTGGATAGACGCAAGTCAAAATTAACCTCATGGCCAGTACTTTCAATACTTTGTTGAGGCACCTTTGGCTGTGATTACAGCCCTGAGTCTTCTTGGGTGTGACACTACAAGCTTGGCACACCTGTATTTGGGGAGTTTCTCCCATTCTTCTCTGCAGACCCTCTCAAGCTCTGTCAGGTTGGATGGGGAGCGTGGCTGCACAGCTATTTTCAGGTCTCTCCAGAGATGTTCGATTGGGTTCAAGTCCGGGCTCTGGCTGGGCCACTCAAGGTCCTTCAGACACTTGTCCCGAAGCCACTCCGCCGTTGTTCTGTTGGAAGGTCAACCTTCACCCCAGTCTGAGGTCCTGAGCGCTCTGGAGCAGGTTTTCATCAAGGATCTCTCTGTACTTTGCTCCGTTCATCTTTCCCTCGATCCTGACTAGTCTCCCAGTCCCTGCCGCTGAAAAACATCCCCACAGCAAAGAGTTCAATCTTGGTTTCATCAGGCCAGAGAATCTTGTTTCTCATGGTCTGAGTCCCGTAGGTGCCTTTTGGCAAGTGGGCTGTCATGTGCATTTTACTGAGGAGGGGCTTCCGTCTGGCCACTCTACCATAAAGGCCTGATTAGTGGAGTGCTGCAGAGATGGTTGTCCTTCTGGAAGGTTCTCCCATCTCCACAGAGGAACTCTGGAGCTCTGTCAGAGTGACCATCGGGTTCTTGGTCACCTCCCTGACCAAGGCCCTTCTCCCCCGATTGCTCAGTTTGACCGGGTGGCCAACTCTAGGAAGAGTCTTGGTGGTTCCAAACTTCTTCCATTTAAGAATGACGGAGGCCACTGTGTTCTTGGGGACCTTCAATGCTGCAGACCTTTTTTGGTACCCTTCCCCAGATTTGTGCCTCGAAACAATCCTGTCTCGGAGCTCTATGGACAATTTCTTCGACCTCATGGCTTGGTTTTTTGCTCTGACATGCAATGTCAACTGTTGGACCTTATATAGACAGGTGTGTGCCTTTCTAAATTATGTCCAATCAATTGAATTTACCACAGGTGGACTCTAATCAAGTTGTATAATCATTTCAAGGATGATCAATGGAAACAGGATGCACCTGAGCTCAATTTCGAGTCTCATAGCAAAGGGTCTGAATACTTATGTAAATAAGGTATTTCTGTTTTTTTGCAAACATTTCTAAAAAACTGTTTTCGCTTTGTCATTATGGGTGGGTGGGGGGATATTGTGTGTAGATTGATGAGGAAAAATGTTATTTTAATCAATTTTAGAATAAAGCTGTAACATAACAAAATGTTTAAAAAAGTTAAGGGGTCTGAATACTTTTTGAATGCACTGTATCATATCATCTCAAGGCCAGTGAAGCCAGAATCAAAATGTCTACCAAGTGCCTCAAGCTCTCCCAGGCCAGGCTGATCCATCAACAGCCAATACAGTGACACACTACAATTGGGGGTTTGGGAAGCATCACGAGACAAGAATTGACAGGTTTGGAAAGCATCAATAGACAAGAATTGACAGGTTTATAAACTGCTATTAAACCATGAATAAACGATTTATTATTCACTAAGTATACTGTGTTCATATTGTCTTTTTCCAGACAGACATGATTTGGTATGCACCTCACACAGGCTATTGAATACACCTCAGGACTACTTCCTCCTTATAAAGTCTTTTTCCAGACAGACATGATTTGGTATGCACCTCACACAGGCTATTGAATACACCTCAGGACTACTTCCTCCTTATAAAGTATTTTTCCAGACAGACATGATTTGGTATGCACTACGCCCTCATCAGCATTTCACTCAGGCTTACTGGAGGAGACCTATGGGCTGAAGAAACAGGTTCATTCATTCATTCGGGCCTTACTGAGGGAGACCTATGGGCTGAAGAAACAGGTTCATTCATTCATTCGGGCCTTACTGAGGGAGACCTATGCCTGGAGCCTTAAAGGATCTTATGTAAGTCTGGAGCAGACCGTGGGAACAGCTGAAGGAGCAGGTTTATTCATTTGTCCTCAGGGTACTGTTCAACTCTGTACAGGAAAACCTTCACACTCCATAAAGACGTGTCAAAAGAGATAGAGAGCGAGTGAGAGAGAGAGAGAGAGAGAGAGAGAGAGAGAGAGAGAGAGAGAGAGAGAGAGAGAGAAGAGGAGAGGAGAGAGAGAGAGGAGAGAGAGAGAGGAGAGGTTGGCTTAATGATTTGAGTTAAAGGCCCAGGGCCAGTGAAAAACCATGATTTTTCCTGTGTTTTATTTAATTTCCACACTATGGTTGGAATAATACTGTGAAATTGTGAAAATTATGATAATTTAAGAGCTGAAAAGACTTGCTGCCTGTTTTGGTGGGATGGAGTTTTGGCCTCCCCGCAGAGACCACTCCAACAACAGTACTATCAAAAATTATTGATTATTGGCTCTTTGCTAAAAGCTTCTTTTTGGTTTATTTTTTTACAATTTTAATTTAAAACGATCATAGTAACGTACTTAATTGAGATAAAACGGCTGCACTGGACCCTTTAAGCAAATTCTCTCTGCAGCGATTAAAGTTGAGTTTCTTGGGTATGACGCACAACTTGGACACCTTATTTGGGGGAGTTTCCCCCATTCTTCTCGCAGATCCCCCAAGCTCTGTCAGGTGAATGGGACTTGCTGCAACATTTTAGGTCTTCCAAGATGTCGTTTGGGGTTCAAGTCCGGTCTGGGGGTACTCAGGACATCAAAGACTTGCCCCAAACCACCTCGTTGTTTTGGCTTGTGTTGGGGTCGTTGTCCGTTGGAAGGTCAACCTTCGCCCCAGTCTGGGGCCCTGAGCACTCGGAGCGGGTTTTTCATCAAGGTTCTTTTACTTGCTCCGTTTCTTTCCCTCGTCCTGACAAGTTTTCCGTCCCCCCCCCGCTAAAAACTCCCACAGCATGTGCTCCCACCACCATGCTTCACCTAGGATGGTCCCATTTCCTCCGACGCGTTTCTTGGCATTCACCCAAAAGATTTCAACTTGGTTTATCGACCAAGAATCTTGTTTCTGAGAGTCCTTTAGGTTTGCCTTTTTTGGCAACCCCAAAGTGGGCTTCATGTACCTTTTACTGAAAGTGCTTCCTTTGGGCCATCTACCAAAGGGCCTGATTGGGGGAGTGCTACAGAGATGGTTGTCCTTCGGGAGGTTCTCCATTCCACAGAGGAACTCTGGACCCATCATGTAACCATCAGTTTTTGGTCACCTCCATGCCCAAAGGGCCCTTTTCTCCCCTGATTTCCATTTGGCCCGGATGGCCAGCTCTAGAAGGTTTTGGGGGTTTCCCAAACTTTTTCCCATTTAAGAAATGGCGCCAGAAAGATGTCTCCGTTTTCAGCCTCAACCTTTTGTACTATTGTGGTGTTTTTTCGCGTTTTTGGAAATTTTAGTTCAAATAATGTTTCTCCCACCGTCTTTGACCAAAGGTTTTTTGGTATGGGACGCGATACTCCCCTGTCTGGACGAAATTTTATAGAACCCCCCAAAAAAGCCCAAACCCCCGTATTCGCATGAGGAAGGAGGGAGATACGTGGACGTAGGTCGTGGTCCCTTGAAAGGGACCCGAGGGCGGCGAGAAAAACTGGTTTCCAAAAAACAATAACAAGATAACTATAAGGTAGGCCCTGGGTCCATAAAAGGGTATGGGTTGTAGTTGGGAGTTTTTGTAAAGGGCACATTTAGAAAGTTGGCATATAGAATAAACCGTGGCTCATGAAAATGATCGGAGAGGTTTGGAGTAGAAGAAGTTGGAAAGAACAAAAAAAATGTAATCCGAAAAATTGACGGTGTCCATAAAATGAGATAGTGGGTATGGGGAAGTAGGCCTAGGATTTTTTGTTCCTAGTTTACTCAAGGGGGGAAAAAGGTGGCGGGGTTGAAAATAAACAAAGGGGATATTTTTTTTTAAGGATTGGTATTTGTGGGTATAGTGTTTATGGTATTGTTTTTTAATAATGTATTGTTGATGGTGTTTGTATGAAGTATATATGTAAAATTAAAAATTTTATATAAATTTTTAAATATATTAATATATATATTAACATATAAAAAAAAAAAAGGGGGGTTTGGGAAGTGATGCGAAAATTTACTTTGATAAAAATTACAATTTCTGCAATTTTAAAGCTGATTACCCCCCCAAAAAAAATTTTAAAATAAAAAAAAAAAAAACTGCCTCTTCCATCTCCTATTAGCCCCAAAGTTCAATCAATCAATCATTTTAAATACATTGGGCACCTAAGATTAAGGTATCCCACCCAAAGGGACATTAAAAACTGTAATATCTTTTTTCCCTCTGGGTAAAGGAAAAATGGTAAATACGCTGGGGGATATACGACTCGGCAGGATAGAACGTTTATCCGGGAGACAAAAGGGGGGTGGGGCTGTGTATTTTTGTAAACAAAAGCTGGGGCTAAAAACTAATACTAAGGAAGTCTCAAGGTTTTTTCTCGCCTGAGGAGGTATCTCATGATAAAAACTGTAGACCCCCATTTTCCCAAAAGGGGTTTTCACTATATTTTCGTGCTGTCTATTTCCCCCACAAACCGATCTGGCACTAAGATTTCACTCATGAGCTGTATAGGCCTAACTAAACAGGAAAAAGCCATCCGAGGGACGCTCCTGTGGGGCCTACTTTAATGCGGGAAATTAAATCCGTTCTACATAATTTCTACCAGCATTTAAAAGTGCAACCAGAGGAAAAAAAACTCTAGACCACCTTTATTCCACACACGAGACACGACAAAGCCACCCTCGCCCTCCATTTGGGAAATCTGACCAAACCATAGTCCTCCTGATTCCCTGCTTAAGCAAAAACTAAAGCCGGAAGCACCAGTGACGCGCAGGTAGCTTAGCGGTTAAGAGCGTTGTGGCCAGTAACCGAAAGGTCGCTGGTTTCTAATCCCCGAGCCAACTAGGTGAAAAATCTGTCAATGTGCCCTTGAGCAAGGCACTTAACCCTAATGCTCCTGTAAGTCGCTCTGGATAAGAGCGTCTGCTAAATGACTAAAATGTAAATGTTAATAAGGAAGTGGTCAGATGACGCAGCTGCTAAGCTACAGGACTGTTTTGCTAGCACAGACTGGGAATATGTTCCGGGGATTCTTCCGATAGCATTGAGGAGTACACCCCACAATCGAGTCCACTGTGCTTCATCAATAGTGCATCGATGACGTCGTCCCCACAGTGACCGTACTACATACCCCACTAGAAGCCAGGTATTACCAGGCAACACCACACCTGAGCTAAAGGGTAGAGCTGCCGCTTTCAAGGAGTGGGACTCTAACCCGGACGTTTATAAGAAATCCCCTATTCCCTCCAATGAACCATCAAACAGGCAAAGAGTCGATACAGCACTAGATTGAATCGTACTATAGCGGCTCTGACGCTCGTCAGAAGTGTCAGGGCTTGAAAACTATTACAGACTACAACAGAAAGCACAGCCGCGAGCTGCCCAGTGACACAAGCCTACCAGACGAGCTAAATCACTTCTATGCTCGCTTCGAGGCAAGCAACACTGAAGCATGCATGAGAGTCATCAGCTGTCCGGATGACTATGTGATCACGCTCTACGTAGCCGATGTGAGTAAGACTGTTTAAGCAGGTCAACATCACAAGGCCGCAGGGCCAGACGGATTACCAGGACGTGTACTCCGAGTATGCGCTGACCAACTGGCAAGTGTCTTCATCACTGACATTTTCAACATGTCCCTGACTGAGTCTGTAATACCAACATGTTTCAAGCAGACCACACCATAGTCCCTGTGCCCAAGAACACTAAGATAACCTGCCTAAATGACTACCGACCCATAGCATTCACGTCTGTAGCCATAAAGTGCTTTCAAAGACTGGTCATGGCTCACATCAACACCATTATCCCAGAAACCCTAGACCCACTCCAATTTGCATATCGCCCCAACAGATCCACAGATGATGCAATCTCTATTGCACTCCACACTGCCCTTTCCCACCTGGACAAGAAGAACACCTATGTGAGAATGCTATTCATTGACTACAGCTCAGCGTTCAACACCATAGTGCCCTCAAAGCTCATCACTAAGCTAAGGACCCTGGGACTAAACACCTCCCTCTGCAACTGGATCCTGGACTTCCTGACGGGCCGCACCCAGGTGGTAAAGGTAGGTAACAACACATCTGCCATGCTGATCCTCAACACGGGGGCCCCTCAGGGGTGCGTGCTCAGTCGCCTCCTGTACTCCCTGTTCCCCCATGACTGCATGGCCAGGCAACGACTCCAACACCATCATTAAGTTTGCCGACGACACAACAGTGGGAGGCCTGATCACCAACAATGATGAGACAGCCTATAGGGAGGAGTCAGATTCCTGGCCGTGTTGTGCCAGGATAACAACCTCTCCCTCAACATGATCAATACAAAGGAGATGATTGTGGACTACAGGAAAAAAAAGAGGACTGAGCACGCCCCCATTCTCATCGACAGGGCTGTAGTGGAACAGGTTGAGAGCTTCAAGTTCCTTGGTGTCCACATCACCAACAAATTATCATGGTCCAAACACACCAAGACAGTCGTGAAGAGGGCACGACAACGCCTATTCCCCCTCAGGAACTGAAAAGATTTGGCATGGGTCCTCAGATCCTCAAATGT